>JAXQQM020086500.1:0-28301 GCA_034641835.2 Pinus albicaulis | reverse complement strand
GTAAGCAGGCTAAAGGCCAAGTGAGTTTTAGAAGGAAACACTCAACAACGGACCACCTTGTTACGCTTAGGATCATTGTGAAGGAATTCCGCAATGATAAATCCAATCTCTTATGTTGCTTTGTGGACTTTAGAAAGGCTTTTGATACGGTTCCTAGAAACAACCTATGGAATAGATTAGAAGAGCTAAATGTTCCTTTCGAACTAAGAGTGGCCACTATAAGGTTATACAAGAATGTAATTGCCAAGTTAAAGAGCAATGAAGGGTGGTCGAAAGATATTAAGTGTAATATTGGAGTTAAACAAGGTTTCCCCCTCTCCCCTACCCTATTTGGAATTTACATCGACAAGCTAGAAGGTTGTTTAGAGGAAGCAGGATGTGCTAGCACGATCTTAGCTGGGATAGTCATCATCCTTATTCTCTATGCTGACAATATTGTTCTTCTCGCAAGGTGCCCATCTGATCTTGATAAGCAACTTAGACTTCTTAAGGATTTCTGCTCTACCATGGGTATGTCTGTTAACACTAACAAAACAAAAGTTATGATTATCAAATCTAAGAAGGACACTTACGCTAATTTTATGTATGACAGTCGTAACTTGGAGGAAGTGTTTTCTTACAAGTACCTAGGAATTGATATTCATCACAAGCTCAACTAGAACTATAGAATTCAGAAAAGGATTAATGGGGGGTGGAAAGCCTACTTTGGTCTTGAAAATAATTGTAAAACGGAAAAACTCGTAATGTGGGATAGAAAGAAGTTCCTCTTTGAAACTTTAGTCACTCCTGTTATCTTATATGGATGTGAGGTTTGGGGTTGCAACATCTCTAGAGAATCCTGAAGAAATATTGAGCAAATCCAGAAGCGTTTTATAACTTATAACCTTAAAATTAAAAACAACACACCCTATCCTATTCTCCTTATAGAAGTGGGTCTTTCCCCTATCGAGAGCCTAGCTATGACTAGGCTTCTGTTGTACAAGCACAAGCTCAATAGCATAAGAGACCATAGACTTCCTAAGCTAGCTTTAAATTCTAGCCAAAACCACCTAAGGCTTAAACGAGGTTGGTATAAAGACACTAGGGCCTAGTTAAACATTGGGAGATCGACGAGAATGTTAAATTGAAAAACATTAATAACATTAAAAAAATTGTCACTTCTAAGTTCAAAGAAAAAATGTGGTGTGAGAAAGATCTAGCAGCTAAAAGAAAATTAAGATATTATAAGGAGGTCATCAACCCCACCCTAGAAGATCAAAAGTATCTATCTATTTTAACTATCTCAAAGAAGAAAATTAATATAGCCAAGATTAGAACGAACTCTCATGAGCTCGATAGTGAAACAAGTCGTTGGACAGTTCCTAAAACATCATGGATGGAAAGGATCTACCATCTCTGTGAGAATATGAACATTGAGGATGAAAATCACTTCCTCTTAGAGTGCCCGGCGTACAACCACATTAGAGCTCAATCTCATAATCTTTGTTGCAATACTGACCTTCCTAGCCTTTTAAGATGTCAAAATTATAGTGAGCTCGGGAGGCTTCTCTCCAAGCCTTTTGAGCATAGGAATAGAATCTTAAATCAATCTAAATAGATCTTTTCTTTAGGTCCGATAGACCAAAGATTGGTCTCAGTGGATGTTAACCACCATCATCATCAATCACTGATAGTTAAATTAAAATTCTAAAAACCCTATTCCAAAATAAACATAATTATAGGCATAACAAGTGATGGGAATATAACAAGTCTCTTCAACAATTTTTTGCAATATAACAAGTCTTTTTTTTTTGGAAATTTAGGGTTGTCAAATTTGTAATTATGAGAATGTAATCATTGTAGGTAATGTGTGTTAAGTACAAAAAAGACTTATGAGGAGACTTCTGTATGTAATAAGATTGAAAATTTGGATGGTTGATGCATTATATAACGATATAAATTATTGTCTAAGGTGGGCAGCTCAATTGATAATCTAAATAATGTGAATTTTGAAAAAAGTAAAAGATTCAAGGTTCAAATCCCACATTTGTAACCTAGTTTACTAAGGAAAAGACAAACTACAAACCTCAAAAAATTTACTAATAACTACTATCATGATAACTACTTAATTATCATAATATGTATTTCTTAATATATTTATAACTATAAAATTGTATTTTCTAAATTAATTTTAAAAAATTAGTTTGTATAAAATAAT
The DNA here is from genome assembly GCA_034641835.2 of Pinus albicaulis. Classification (NCBI taxonomy): domain Eukaryota; kingdom Viridiplantae; phylum Streptophyta; class Pinopsida; order Pinales; family Pinaceae; genus Pinus; species Pinus albicaulis. The sequence continues at coordinate 26,104 of JAXQQM020086500.1, read as the reverse complement.
AAATCACCATACGAGAGCAAAAGTACGTAGTAATGTCGTAAGGAAACGTTACTTGGAGGTCATATTATTCCACGACCATTAAAGATATAAAACTACTTAATTATCGTACTATGTATTCTTAATATATTTATAGTTATAAAATTATATTTTCCAAATTAATTTTAAAAAACTAGTTTGTATAAAATAATAACGATCACATGTCTTTGTAATCAAATGTTGGCCCTATGAAAACAATGTTAAATATGAATTTATTTTTTCCATTTTACCTTTTCGTAAAACAGTTCTTATCCTTGTTTATATTTATTTGTTAATTTTTATTATTTTAAATATTCAATAAATATAAAGGTAAAATGGATTTAGGTTATAAAGGAAAATTTTATGAAATATTTAATAATTTTTATTCAATGATGGTATAAAGGTAAAATGGATTTAGGTTAAAAATTTTAGTTGTTTTATTCGAAAATTTTATGAAATATTTAATAATTTTTATTTAATGATGGTATTTTGAGAAAATTTATTGGTATAGATTTGATGTCTAATTTAATAGTGATATTGAGTGAGACATGTAATTGGAGTGGTTAGATTTAATGATTGACTTTAATACTTTTAAGATAAAGCTTAATGGAATCAACTATTTGAGCTAATCCACTAGGTTAAATCTAGGATCTCGATCTCTCTCTACATACACATGTCTTAGGGAAACCCATGAGCACTTCCCCTCATTTTGAGGATGATACACTAGGTGAACCTTATATTTTTAAGAGTGAAAGGTCAAGTGAATAACATTGCTCAATATCGTTACAATAATATCTTGTTTAAGAGGTTGGCATGTCAATTATGGGGATGGGACCTAGGTGGAGGGGATAACACTCCTGTCAACTGCTTGGGCTATACCCAATTGACTAAATGTGTGTGTCAAGGAGAGAAAATTTTACATGACATAAATATAAAATTTATTAATGCATGGAAACATCTTCCATACTTGATTATAGAATGTACCTCACAACGTAAGGAAGATATGTCACATATGTAGGTGTAATTGCTTATTACATTCTTAAAAGGATTAAAAAAAAGTATCATAAGATCATTCACTTAAATCAACTTGATCAAGGAAAAATGTGTTAAATCCATTTAGTGATCCATAATGGACCATAACATTAGAATGGTAAGGCTTATACAAGTGTTCTCTCAAATGAATTAAAAGACTAGTTTCATTCTAGAACGAGTTCAAAATATTTTTACTAAAGGATGATACCATCATTAGTATGAAGTTGATTCATTAGTTAATCAAGGTAATTCCAATCACTGAGTTGGTAGGTAGGTGGTGGAAACACATTAAAGGGTTTTGAATCAACCCATGGTAGTTACAAGGACTGATTAAGATTCAATAATTATATTACTTTTCATCTATCTCAATTCTTTCGAAGTGGAAATAATTGGAGGAAACAACTTGCAAGATCATTTTAATAATGGTCCAAATTTAGAAAATTGGGGGTGAAAAGCTTCCATATCCATTTTGATGCCTTAAATGACAACATTTTGTGCTTTTAAACTTACTATGGGTCAAGATTTTAGATTGTACACACCAACACCTTTCCAATAGCATAAGAATCACCCCAATTGGAGCTCATATTAGAATGTTATGCCTGCTACAAGATGACCACCATGGTACGATTGGATGCCACATCAACTCTCATACTCACACATTTGGAGCTAAACATGTGCGAGATATTAAGAAGTATCTAGAAGTTCCAAAACCTTATTTCTAGTTTATGGTTTTGGAACTAAATAATTAAGCCTAGATGGTTATTGGGTTATGTTAAATATTATACTACTAGAAGGAGTAGAGGTTCCATTTTTATGTTATTGTATTTTGTTCCATAGTTGAGTAGAGCAGCTGGGAGTGGGAATGAAGAGAGGAAAATACATCAGGTTAAGTTTATATAGTATCTATATAGGCTATGTTGAAATTTGAAACAAGAAATAATGAAATTGGCATCCAGAAACAACATGAAAATGCACATATACTAGTGTGAGATCACAGGTCACAAAATGATGGATCCTAGAGACACATTAGTGTGTAACCAATTTTTAAATAAATTGGAAAATTAATTGTAATATTATCTCATAAAAACTTGTAACAGTTAACTAAGTGTGATAGACTTAGTTAGCTCAATAATTTCGAGTTGAGGGTTAAAGGATAGGCATGTAGAGTGATTCTATTATTAACAAGGTCCAGTTGCAATTGTAGCACTAGTGTAGTGTGAGTGGGATCAGCTAACTCACACTAATTGAGTTAAAATCAGTTTAACTAGTTCTAACAGTTTGATGAGCTAGTGGAAGATCAAGTGAATTAAAATAGATTTGATTCACCAGTAGTGATCTACCAAGTAACTGATTATTCTCTATTTATAGCTGCATGCATACTAATTCTGGTGGAGACCCGATTGAGACAAAATTTCAAGGCTAGTAAATTATCAGTTGTGTTATCACCAAAATAGGACCATGATAGGTTGTTGATCAGACTACTTAGTGTAACTATTTCAAACCAATATTTTAGCTAAGGCTTAGCCTCCTCAGCCTGAGAGGGCTCTCTCAAGGGTTAATGATATAAGTTATAGATATATGGCTAACTCTATGGTTTGTGATTTTGTATGTTTATAGGTTGAAAGATGAAGGCTTAATACCATTGGGCTATGTAGTCAACAAGTCAGTAGATTCAGTGGCAAGGTTTCTAGACATGGACGCTGAGGCAAATGGAGTTTTCAAACAAAGATAGTTCACTCAATAAAATAGGTCAACACAGTAATTCCATTACTAAAGGAAGTCAGAGCATAGGGTTAAGAATTCTAAGTAATAGAAATGAAACTTATTATTAGTGGTTCAAAGATAGTTTACTCACAAAATGCAAAAAATAAAATAAAAAAATAGTCATCTCATTTCTAAAGGAAGTCAGAGCACATGGTTGTGAATTCTGAGTAATATGAATGAGATCTACTGCAAATCATTCAAATTAACATATAAATCAATAAAACATTAACCCATGAGAACTCAGATCTGTTCAGGAAAACCTCTCTGCATTACTGATTATAGTTCATAGCATAAAGCAGCAGCTGGGCCAAAAAGTCTTCAACCCTTTGATAATTCAACCTCTTGCTTCATATATAGCTTTCAAAATATTGGATTCTATGATCCATCATCAAGAGAATTCGAATTTATATTATTGACACCTATTCTACTCCTAAAACAGACTCTTAATTACAACTGACATCTAACTGTCTCTTTAGGAGTCCTAATACAAATAGGAGTGAAACTCCTAAAACATGTTTCAACAACCTTATCTAAGACTTAAATAATTCATTTGACAGCTGCAACTTCATGAGGTCGAATTTGGTGATGCCTCCAACCTTGTTGTAAACCTGTCGACTCATGTCTTAACTAACCTAAAAACCAGGGAACATGTTTCCTGCATTTTAGCCTTTATCCTTCATGCTGATCTTCGAATCATTTTTTGCTAGCAATGTTGAATAATTTAGCTATGTGACATGTGCTATCATTTCCTAAACTTCACCCTCCACCTATTCAAAAAGAAACCTCCAAAACAGTATAAAGGAGATAGGGTAAGACTGCGCTACAAAAATAGCAGCTGTTTTTCTAGTGTAGAATTTGCATTAATATAAAAAATTCCTTTAAAACCTTTTTTCTTCTGCTTTGAAACTTGGATCTTCATCTATGACCTTTTTCTATCTACCAAAAGCAAAAAAATTTGAAAATCATCTATTTTTACCCCCAAAACACTTATGAAACATGCCCAAAATTCACCTACAACAGTTTCGTAGCGCGCTACAAAACTGCTGTGTATGCCTCTTTTACACAATTTTTTCAAAGTTTGCAGTCTTAAGGAGATTTGAACTTCTGAAATTATTTCCACAGATCTTAACAAGCAAAAAAAGTTGACTTTGAAATATTTTTCCCTCAAAAAGTAATCTCCTTGTTTATGACAAAACTGATTTATAATTTGTCACTTACTGCCCTGTTTTTATCTGAAAAATAGGTGTTGATACAGAGCTTTTATCTTCTCACCCATAATGTATTTTGCAAAACTGAAGGTGGCTTTTGGAGACCAATATTTCTTGAAAAAAAATTCTCTTGGTTTTTTGAAATACTTCTCCTACTGCCCAGAAACTGTCTTTGAACAACATGTGTAAAATTGGAAAATTCTGATTTCTGAAAATATGGCTTCAAAGAAAGCCTTGTATCTCCCAACCGGTAACACTTGTGATAAACATGAGATAGGTTATTGTAGCTGGAGATTGTATGAAGACAAACCTCCTTAAGAATTCCAAAATACCTTTTCTTGTGGCCAAAAACTAATCATGAAGTTGACTACTAAAACCAGAAAACAAAGTTTTTCTCTCAATGATTTTCAGCAATTTCATAGCGCAAGTGGAGTGATCAATTTCTCCTACCTCATCATTAATTTGAAGAAAATGAGAGAGGTTTTTGTAGTTAAGTATGTTAGGAAGACAAACCTCTTTCAGTGTTCAAAAATGAGTTTTCAGTTGCTCAAGAGCCCCTTTGGAAGTTGACTACTAAACCAGAAAACAAAGTTTTTTGATGAAAAAGGTTGTTTCAACAATTTCGTAGCACAAATCACCTTTTTTGAACTAGCTGCGCTACGAAAACGTGGATTCCTGTATGATTGCAAAAATTTTGACCCTAAACCTAATGGAATGACTTCTTAATAGATGATGGGACCTTTAAACCATGGAATAAGGTTGTTAAACTTTGTTTGGAAATGAAAATGAGACTTTTGAGACTCTAACCCTATCAACTACCCTTTAAAGCATGAAATGACCTAATCACCTATCTAAGACCATGACTAAAACAAGGTAAACTTTCAGAGTTTATTGATCATGGAGTGGACCTAGAAGACTTCATTTGAACTTGTAATATGACCTATCCTTTACCAATGACTTAAAATGACTTCTAAACCTCCTTGAAATCATGACCAAAAGTAGAGTTGACACAATGATGTTTTGAGAATTTTTGGGTGATAACAAGTTGTATTTTAGGAAAACTACTCAGGTGTAGTTTTAAAATAATGGGAATCCCATGATGAATTGCGCAATCAAGGAAGGATGGATTTCCTATTAAATACAGGTTTAATTCTCTAGGGATTGTGTAAGAAGGTTAGGCTGATAATTAGCTATTTGTTTGTCCAATTTTTCCTAGATCTGTGTGAAGCAATTCGTAAAGTGTATGAGGTTGTAGTGATCAAAAATACATTGTATTGTTTCATGATTCCTTGGTTGATTATACAATAAATATGGAAGGGTTTTGAGCAGTTTCTTTCCCCAGGAAAATCTTATGTTGTGTATTGATTTACTTATTTCTCTTACTTGCATGTGATTGAGCGATCAAAATTTATATTCCACAAATATTGTAGAAGGATTTAGTATCTTGTTTTAATACATTACATTATCAGGTTGAATCCATTGATATAATTTCTACATGGTATTATAGTTTTGTTAGAGATTTTCTACATGATATTAGAGAAGGAATTGTTTGGGCAGCGAGTTTGCAGAGAATATTTGAAAATTTGGATGTTGGAACGGGGTCCCCTAGCTGCGTTTTTTATAGATATTTGAGCTGCCTTTCTGATATATTTTTGTAGTAATTAGTCTAGCACAGGGGCTTTGGGGCGGGTCAAAGCCCCCAATGCATTATAACGGGTCAAAGGGTATACCTAGAGTCCGCAAACCACAGTTTGTGGACCACAGGATATCGCAGGCTATGATGATATAAATAGATGGATAGTTTAAGTCTACGGGTAGGGAAGTAAGTAAGATTGATTCTACGTATGAACTGTTGAGATCTGTTTTGGGTAGTTTTTGGTAAGCACTCCTCCTGGTTGTGTGCACGGAGATCCTCAGTCCTGCTGTGTGCGGACCCTGCTAGCTGTGTGCACGGGCTGTGACTTGGGTTTGTAACTTGGTTTTGGATGTTAATGAACATGAAATATATTGAATTATCTCTATGTTCTATGAACTGGTTGTGTTTAATGCTGAGTACCTATGCGTTATTTGAATAAGCTGCAATTGTATTTTTGATATATGAATTGGCTGCGATTGTGTTACCTTGTGATGATAATTGCTGATGCGCACGTGGATGCGAAGGTGTTGATAAGATCTGCTTAATAATAGTAGCTGTGTTTATGTTTCCATGTTGGTTATATTGTTAAGGGCTTGATAATAAGCTTTTTTATGTGCGAACTTGATATAACTCAACAAGATCTGCCTTAATTACCCTCTTTCTCCCAAGGTGCAGAAACCTAGTTCCAACACCCACCCATACTACTCCGGGTGAGACCTTGGCCTGCGAAAGTAGGTCATTGCCAAAAGGGCCAGTAGTATAGGGGTTTGTTGGAAAACCTTAAATCCAAACTTGGGTCAGGACCCCTCAAGCCAACAAATGGTTCCGTTGCCAAGACCGGGAGCATTTTGAGAGAGAGATAGGGTAATGCCACGAGGCCGTTGGAGACCTAAGAAATTGGAGCTTGAAGACTGGTTCGAAAAATAGATTCAAGAATTTTCTGTAAAAGAGAATCGCAGCACAAAGCTAACAGCTGAGAAGTGGAAGAACAAATATATTTTCACAGAAGTATATGAAATTTTCTTTGTGACTTTTGTGCACGAGCTCCAGGAGTGGCTAGCAAGGCTAGTAAAATTCCAGAGGTGTTGGAAAGACGATCAGGTTACACAGTGGACTTCGAAATTGATTCAACAGTTGGAGAAGGCTGACAACACAATCACCCGAACTGTAGATCATTGGGTGGATAGTGTGCTAGGAGGAACAGAATTCACAGTCGATTAGTTTGTATCCTACTCTGAGGTGAAGCGGAGGTTTTTCAAAGGATTCTGAGGTAAGTCCTTGCGAACATTGCCGCTACTAATTAAAATATTATTGTGTGAAAAGGGAATTTTGTGCAGCCACACTGAATGAATGACCTTTGATCAGAGTGAGAGTACAACACAAAGTGGTAAGTACTACCGAGTCAATCGATAAGGGGATAGATCCATCTACAGCCCATCAAGAGAGCCGACTGCACACGCAGGAACTAGTCCTCCAGCTACACCATCGTCAAGTCAGCATAAGGGCAAGAACTCCCCTACACCTCCAATGTAATGTTCCAAATTTTGAAATAAAGTATTTGGAACATTAATCTTGTTTTTATTTTAATAAAAGAAATAAAATGGGTGAGGGGACCCATGTAGCAATTTAATAAACACTCCTAAGGTGCAAAAAGTCACTTAAGTGGCTTTAGATAGTAGCCCAAGTGTGAAAAGGGGCCAAAGGCAAGTGAGCTAGGCCATGGTTGACCAAAGTCAACAACGTACCCTAAGAGGGGAAGCTTGCACAAGAAGATTGCGTAGTTGGAGTGGAGGGAAATTCAAATGAGAGAAACCCTAATGTGAGTGGGGTCCATGCACACAATGCATAAAAGATGAAGGAGAGCTATTGTGGAGATAGTTTTTGGAAGATAGAATTTGAAGTTGAAGCTCTCTTCAAATTGTTGCTGCTTAGCACAAGAGGGATTCCTGTTTAGGAATGCCCTTCTCTTCCATGGGAGGCCATGGGGAGATTTTACTTCATCTTCCTCGCATCATGGCAAGAGGCCAAGGTAGTCATTTGCAGCTATTGCGTTATTCTTGCAGCAAGAGAACGCTGGAGTTGTTGGTGTTGCAGTGAGGGGCTTCCATCATCTCACTTCCGGAGTTGTTCTGTAGAGGAGAGGCCATCTCTCTCTCTGTAGGAGATCAGCAAAGGAGATTTCGGAGCTTCTATTTCAGATTTGGCATCAAGCCATATATGTTTCTCTCATGCCCAGCGTAGTCCCTTTCTCTTACAACATTATTCTCAGTAAGGGTTTGCAGGTGGAGCACATTTTGTGCACTAGTGAGTGCATTCTTTAGTGAGGGGACTAGCCCCTTCATTTTTAAGATCATTGGAGGATGTATCATCATTCATTGCAGCATCTACTTCCTTCTCTGATGTTGTATTATATTTGAGTTGCAGCAGCTACACTGCAACTCCGGCATTTATCTATTTTATGTATTCTAGCCAATCCCTTGGAGGATTGAGGTAATAATGTTTTCTAGGGTTGAGATCTTCTCCCCTATCTTTATTTGAGCTCATATTGTCATATCATCTTGTATATTTTAGTCTGCAGTCATTTTCCCTTAGAGACTGCGCAGTTATAGAGTAGCTAGGTTTTATGCAGCAATGTATTCTCTTGCTTATGTACATTTTCCTTGGAGGCTGATTTGCACTCATCTTGAGAGGTATTTTCCTCAAGGATCTTGTATATTATTGATGCTATACATTTTGTGTCATATTTTCACTCTTCTGGCATTATATGTTGCATTCTTTCACTGCTGTTCATATTGAAGTTTTCATGCTGCTGAAGATTCCTTTATTGAGAATTGTTTCAGTATACATGTTGGTGGGAGATCTGAATAACCTGCTTAAGTTTATTTCTTTGAGCTTATATTATGCAGGGAGCTTGTATCAGATGAATTCCAAGGCATCCCAGCATTGGATTGCCTTATTTTCACATTGGCTTCCTTATATAGCGTCCTCATGGACAACTGGTGCATAAATTACTTGAAGGGAATTATTAGCTTTTGACAAGATCTATTGGCAGAGTCTACTAGAGGGCCAGGTAGCCTCTGGATCTCATTCTTCCTTGTGAATATGAAATATCCAGTAAATTACCCTGCAGTCAATCTCTGAGATAGTTCAGTGTTGATTGTTAATACTCCCGGAGTGGAAAACAGGAACATCTAAGATGTTCCCGATGGAGAAAAAATTTCCCCATTTGGGATATTACAGTGGTATCAGAGCTTCGAACTTGGCTCAACCTGTGAAGTTTTAATTTTAGAGAAGAAGAGGTCAAGATGATACAGAAGATGAGACCAATCTCATCATTTTTGGGTCCAACAACACCCTCTCCAAGGAGGTTGAGGAAATAAAAGAAGGAGGAAAGGAAGGACCATGCACTTCCTATTCTCATAGAGGAGCAGAGCAGAAGCATGGAAAACACTTGGAATTCAAAATTCTAAGTGAGAAGCTTTCTAAATATGTAAAAAACCCTAGAGTCTTCCAAGAGACTCTATCTTTCACACTTGTTCAGCAAAAGAAGAAATAACTTGGTGGTTCAGCCATGGGAGGCATGTAAGGGTTTCTACTCTTACTGACTTTCTCAGATCTTGATCAGAAGATTTTGCCAAAGGAGGGAGGAGCCCTCACCATGAGAGGCACATGCCAACGCTGTTACATTCATGGAGGAGCAGCCTCCACCTTCAGTTATTGAGGCAGCCAACACACTTGAGGAGGAGACTCTTGCAACAAGGTTCTTCCAGGATCTCTCCAAGGTATGCATGAGTTTTCATCTATCACGGAGGATTGTACATTTTTGCATGTTGATTGTCTTGAGGAGGATACTTTCACTGCGCTGTGAAATTATTCTTAGGCACCCTTGATGAGGCATGCACCACACATGAGGGTGGGGTTTGAGACATGGATCGTGGAGGAGATTACATTTCAATGTCCCATGAAATGAAAAAGGAGAAATTTGTTTTGGGAAAATGGTAGCTCTTGTGAAAGAGGTACCAAGTGGCAGGATACTTACACCAAAGAGCAGAGCTTTGAGGATCATATGTGCCCAATGGAAATGTGGAGGATCCATAACCCATAGGTCCCAGGATCTTTTCACTCTCATTGTATTTGATGGACAAGGGGAGAGTATGGGTGCATCATGATGGAGTGGCATTTCTCTTTCCACTCATTATGTTCCCATTTCAGATTGGGTATGGTGGAAGTATAGGGGAGCAACAGTACTCTTGTTGCTCAGATTTTGTTTGCATATTGCGAGAGCAAGAGGAGGCACTAGCATAGTGCAAGAGGATTGCTCTTTGATCTTGGATGAAAAGTAGCACTTTCTCTATGAGGAGAGCTCTACATTTGCAGCAACATGATGAAGGATTATTTGGCAAGATTCATGTCAAAGAAGGGAGCTTTGAGATGACAGTGGCCCTACTCCAAAGGCCAACATCGTTGTCACTTGAGAGCTTGAGTTACTTGTTGGAGTGTCTTCCAAGCCACTTCACAAGTGATGTATTTTGGAGGCATGTAGATGATGAGCATGAAGGAGTGATGGAGGGAAACATTCCTCACTACATTTTGACTCTCTTGGCTTGGTTGCATAAGCACAAGAAGAGGGATCTACATGCAATGTTTATGGGTTATTCTTTCATGCATTTCCATGCATATTCTTCATTGATGGAGGAGTCCACTTGGGAGGGCTTTCTAATGAGTGCATATCAGCATATGGCTAGATGCATAGCCCAAGAAATGATGAGATGGTTGGCACAACCACTCCCCTACTATGTTGCAGTAAGGGGAACTTTTCATTGGAGCCATTTTCAGCTCAAAGGCCAAAGTACATGATGAGGGAGGTAACTTTTGTGACATGCCTTGCAATTTCTTATATTTATGAGCAGCACATCAGATCAAGAGGGATCCTTCCTTCTTTCACATTTTTTTTTATTGTACTTATGGTTCATTACAAAAAAATTATGGCTATTTCAGTAGTGGGTTGTGGGGGAAAGCCACATAGTTTTGGTGTGCACCTCTGGCACCAAATTTTGTTTTTCATGATCACATATTGCAGGATGAATGTGGCAGAAAACAAGTGGTTGAAAATACACTTGTTATTTTCTATTTTTAGGCGGGCCAATGATGCCCTGCGCTGGTTCCATGCATGGGACCAAATTTCACCTCCTTGCTCTCATAAGTTTATGCTTCCATATGTTGTTAATGGAACGTTGTTTAGAGGAAGCACTATTTTGAAGGACGAAAATGAATTGAAGATGCCCATTGGGAGTATGATTCTCCATAATTTTCATGCTATATGTTTCAGGAGAAGCAATGGGCAGCCCATGATTGCCAAGCTTCATCTCTTTCCTTCATGTGCGAGGAGTTATTTGGAGAGTTCGGAATTTTGGAGGAGGCATTTCATGGTTTGTATGATTGATGGGGTGGCTTGGGTCTCTCATGAAGACCATTTCATTTCAACCATATATCAGCAACAACCCCATATGTATCATGAGGAGGGAGAGACTCATTGGGTGGATGTGCCCTTTGGGAGAGAAGACCTCCATTTCTTTTGCAGCACATGCTCCAAGAGGAGTATGGAAGATGATATGGTCACCATGTGCAGCCATGTGTTTTTTCATGAGGTGAACCATATGATTGATTGGATGCCATATGTGGATGAATTACAACTCATCACATATGAGATGATTTGGGCTAGCTTGATTTGCAGCGTTGGAGGAGAGGTCCTTTGGGAATCTAGACTTCATCATGACTCTTGAATGCAACACTATTGCAGCCCAAGTTCAGCTTTCACTCCACATTCACCATGAGTGGAGAAGAGGATAGCGTGGGGTAGGCTATGGAGCTTACCAAGTTCAAAAATTCAGCCCACCTATTTCTCATGAGCACAAGGTGGATGAGTACTTTTAGGAGTTGCCTAGTTGGAGGGTAACTCATTTTGCTTGGTTGGTTGCTTGAGGATGGAGGATCTACATGAGGATATTTCAGACTCCATGCCTTGAGTGGAGGAATTTTTGTAGTTCATCCTTGCTCTTGCTTGAGGACAAGCAAGGTTTGGGAGGGGAGGACTGTAATGTTCCAAATTTTGCAATAAAGTATTTGGAACATTAATCTTGTTTTTATTTTAATAAAAGAAATAAAATGGGTGAGGGGACCCATGTAGAAATTAAATAAACACTCCTAAGGTGAAAAAATTCACTTAAGTGGCTTAAGATAGCAGCCCAAGTGTGAAAAGGGGCCAAAGGAAAGTGAGCTAGGCCATGGTTGACCAAAGTCAACAACGTACCCTAAGAGGGGAAGCTTGCACAAGAAGATTGCGTAGTTGGAGTGGAGGGAAATTCAAATGAGAGAAACCCTAATGTGAGTGGGGTCCATGCACACAATGCATAAAATATGAAGGAGAGCTACTGTGGAGATAGTTTTTGGAAGATAGAATTTGAATTTGAAGCTCTCTTCAACTTGTTGCTGCTTAGCACAAGAGGGATTACTGTTTAGGAATGCCCTTCTCTTCCATGGGAGGCCATGGGGATATTGTACTTCATCTTCCTCACATCATGGCAAGAGGCCAAGGCAGTCATTTGCAGCTACTACATTATTCTTGCAGCAAGAGAACGTTGGAGTTGCTGGTGTTGCAGTGAGGGACTTCCATCATCTCACTTCCGGAGTTGTTATGTAGAGGAGAGGAAATATTTCTCTCTCTAGGAGATCAGCAAAGGAGATTTTAGAGCTTCTATTTCAGATTTTGAATCATGCCATATATGTTTCTCTCATGCCCAACACAGTCCCTTTCTCTTACAGTGTTATTCTCATTAAGGGTTTGTAGGTGGAGCACATTTTGTGCACTAGTGAGTGAATTCTTTAGTGAGGGGACCAGCCCCTTCATTTTGGAGATCATTGGAGGAGGTATCATCATTCATTCCAGCATCTAATATATTCTCTGATGTTTTATTATATTTGAGTTGTAGCAGCTACACTGCAACTCCGACATTTATCTATTTTATGTATTCTAGCCAATCCCTTAGAGGATTGAGGTAATAATGTTTTCTAGGGTTTATATCTTCTCCCCTATCTTTATTTGAGCTCATATTGTCATATCATCTTGTATATTTCAGTCTGCAGTCATTTTCCCTTAGAGACTGCGCAGTTATAGAGTAGCTGGGTTTTATGCAGCAATGTATTTTCTTGCTTATGTACATTTTCCTTGGAGGCTGATTTTCACTCACCTTGAGAGGTCTTTTCCTCAAGGATATTGTATATTATTGCTTCTATAAATTTTGTATCATATTTTCACTCTTCTGGCATTATATGTTGCATTCTTTCACTGCTGTTCATATTGAAGTTTTCATGCTGCTGAAGATTCCCTTATTGAGCATTGTTTCGGTATACATGTTGGTGGGAGATCTGAATAACTTGCTTATGGTTATTTATTTGAGCTTATATTATGCAGGGAGCTTGTATCAAATGAATTCCAAGGCATCCCAGCATTGGATTGCCTTATTTTCACATTGGCTTCCTTATACAGCGTCCTCATGGACAGCTGGTGCAGAAATTCCTTGAAGGGAATTATTAGCTTTTGACAAGATCTATTGGCAGAGTCTTCTAGAGGGCCAGGTAGCCTCTGGATCTCATTCTTCCTTGTGAATATGACATATCCAGTAAATTCCCCTGCAGTCAATCTCTGAGATAGTTCACTGTTGATTGTTAATACTCCCGGAGTGGAAAACAGGAACATCTAAGATGTTCCTGATGGAGCAAAAATTTCCCCATTTGGGATATTACATCCACCGCTACCAGAAGAAGATATGGCTACACACATGAAGCTACCCAACTTCAAGGGTGTAGGAGATGAAGACATGGACCGATTTTGGTTCGTAGTGGAATTAGTATGGACTGCACATAATGTTGCTAGCGATGCTGTAAAAAGGGAGCAACTATCCCTCGCCTCTGAAGGTAGGGCCCTAGATTGGTTCATGGGGTATGTAGGCCAACATGCGGATCCATAAATACAAGAGATTAAAAATGCTTTAAAAAAACAGTTTCGGAAGCCTAAGTCCTGCGCTCAATTGGTGGTTGACTTGAAAGACTTTAAACAAGGACCCACTAAGTTGGTATGGGATGCTGATCAGCGGCTAAATAAGGTTATCAGAGTTGGGGAATTCAATTATGAGGATAGACAACACAAGGAATGGTTCATTGCATGAAGCTAAAAGCTGCACCAAGGGATGATGACTAGTTTGGGGTACAGCAGATCCAGGGACAACTAGAGGTAATGCACCTCAAAATCCAGAATTTGTGAAAAGAGCAAGGAAAAGAAGCTAGCCTAGACATATGGTGCATAAGATGCAGGGTGTCAGGCCACCCCAAGGATCAGTGCCCTCTACTGGTGGACTACATGCAGGCTGGGGACCCAACCCATTGCACCGTAAATAGGCCGCGGGACCAAGCATTCCCATGTTATGGTGCACTAACTTTCGCGTATCTCAACTACAAATTACCAACCATTGCCCCCGTCTTGGTGCCTATGTTCCAGAGTTGAAGCAACAATGGTGTCGATTTTGCTCATCTGTGGGACATGACGAACACAAATTTCGGACATATGACTTAATGATCGACTGAGGAAACTTGTACAGGGTACAGGCTGACCCTTCTTCACCATTATCTCCCTTGGGACGAGGAGGCTCCCCTGCCAAAGGCTAGGGGGGAAGAGGTGGAAGCGCAGGTTGGGGAAGAGGGAAATTGATCTGTTATAATTGTGGAGAAGTAGGGCACTTTGAAAGAGACTGCCCGAACCCTGCACGAAAATCTTGCAGATATTGTAGACAATTGGATCATGTGATCGAAGATTGTCAAGTACTAATAGCAAAAATGTAGGAAAAATAACAGAAGCCAATGCAGAATGTGGAAAGGGTTAAGGCAGAACCACGTGATGAGGGACCCAGTATTAATGTCATAACGCGCAGCGGCATGGCTACCGGAGGAGCTGAGGAAAGATTTGTGACTGAATCCCTTATCTAAAAATCCGCTATAAAAAAGGAAATCTTGGACCTACAGAAGGAGAAAGAAACCTTCATAGAATCTCGCAAAGACTTTACCAAGCATGAGGTATCTACTTCCAAGGCTCCAACAAACCTAAAAGTAGACAACGAAGTTAAACCATTCCTACAGGCATGTATGAAGTTGCTACGCAACCAAAAGGCAGTAGAAAATCTTCAAGCACTGATAGACAGTTTCGCAGAAAAAAACTGACCCTCCAACAGAAGTTAAAGGTGTTCACAAACTTTACAAGCATAAGAAACACACTGTTCAGGAAATGTGGCTAACTGTGCAGATTGGCGATTATGAAATGGATCAGGTCATCCTGGATTTGAGATCCGATGCGAATGTCCTGCCCAAACATACGTGGAAGAGTATGGGAGAACCTAAGTTGGAATGGTCTACTATACAGCTGCGCATTTCTAACAAACAGAAGATCATACCGTTGGGGAGACTATCAAAGATTATGGTAGATATCGCAGGGGTTAAGGTATAAATGGATTTTGAGGTAATTCAAATTGTAGAGGATGCAAACCCTTATCCTGCGCTCCTAGGACTATTGGACCATAGACATGGGAGGTGTTAGGGTCCTATAATAAAAGGATTCATAATTTTGAATTGGCTCTGTTAAAATCTTGAAATATTGTACATACCTTTGCTTTCTGCAAATGTATTCCCAAATTAAAAATGAAAAGAGGGTATGTCCTAAAAGAACAATCAAAGGAAAAAAATAAACAAAGATCAAAAAAGAATATTAAATATGAACCCCATCAAAAATAGACCATGAAAGTGTTGTAAGTTTAAATGCGACTACTTTAGTTTACTTTTTGAAAATCAGATTGCATGAAACTTGTTAAAATGCCACAATCCATGATAATCAAACATCTCATACTTGATTATTCATGCTTTAAATTTCATGTTGATAGATAGAGAATAAAGATCTAACCAAACTGTTTAATCTTGGTAAATCAGTAGTTAGGCAGAGAACAATAAGGAGCTCAACAGTTTAATCTGAGTCGTTGGAAGTAATAAGGTTAGAATTAAATAGTTTGTTGTTAAAAGGAAAATAAAAAGGGTCTACAAGCCAAAATGCACCCAAATAAAGGAAAAAATGGTAGAATAAATGATGGGTAGGAAGAAAGTAGTTTCACAAGGCATGTATAAACATCATTTGGCATATTACTAATTTCCCTCCCCATAATGTGTTCTAGTACCAAATCCTTCAGTCATAAAGACTCAAAGCATTTCTATGAATTTTGGTGGGACCAGACCCACGTCTTAATGATTGACTGGCACCAAGGTATTGGATTCCACCTCATTGAAACCCTCCCCCTTCATAAAAAACCCTTTCCCCTTAACATCACTCATTTTACCCTACTAAAACCCCTTTTCCTAAGTTAAAACACATTTTACTTAAGAAAAGTAAAAACCCCTTAAATAATTCCCCTTTATTCCAAAATACCTAAAAAAACCAAAAATAGTTTTATCCTAAGTATAAATGCTAAAATTATTATGTATCGGGAATCACAATGAAGAAATATACCCCTGAGATCATATTTTACACTATGCTTAGTTTATTTTTTCATTCCCGTGGATTCATTTCATTATTAACATGCTAACCTAATGTATTAACTCCTTAATATATACCTTTAGCCTGTATTTATATAAATCCCGCATGTATTACATATCCGAACCCATATTTTAATTTTAACCCATAGTTGTCATTCCTCACGTGTTATATAAATCCCTCATCCCATAGGTTAAAAATGTTAATACATTAACCTTCGCCAATAATATACCCCAACTATGTATTAAAAATTTAACTTTAATACATAAATCAAACCCTGCACCATTGAAATCCCGGGCCCCACACCTTTTTGACCAGCAACTCCATCGCATCATCCGCTTCGTCTGATATCCATGGGTCAGATCTAATGGTGGCTATTCATTATCGCACATCCAAAAGCACAATGGATAACCAACCCCAAACCTTGCGAAAAACATTGTTTTCAAATTTTCTCTCCTTGCTACGTGGCCTATTTCTATTTGATTGCACCAATTGAACTAATACCGCTTACCACCAATAAGGCATGTGAAAACCACCTGGCGGTTTCTCCCTCCCCCGCACCAAAACCACTCATTCATTTGATAAGACTGCCATTCAATTGCATTCAATGTTAAATAAAAACATATATAAGTTGTCCTTTCACAACATTTTATGTTATATAATAAACATTTCAACCCCAAAAACGCTACCAAATCCGATTTAAAGCCTAAATCAAACATAAATCCAACCAATTCGACTGCTACAAACATTGAAGAATACATCTGAGCACTATAAGGACAAAAAAAATCTTCTGAAAGCTTTCTGCAACCCCAGAAACCTTACTGCACCTCAAAACTTCAGTTTTCCTAGGTTAGTAGCAAAAGGAGAATTGGGATAAACAATTTAATACTATTTAAAACTGTTTACTCAAAAACTTACAAGGAAATGAATTTTAAAGATGTTCCTTAACAAAATATTACAAAAAGAAATCATTTACACAATGTTATAGGTCAATTTCGGCATCATTCCCAATGACCTGGTTAACTGGGCATCATCTCTGGGACCAATGACTAAGGGTCTATCATTCCCTATCATTTCAAGTTGCTACATGCCCTAAGGCAAGAACAAGACAAATCAAGCATGAATTTCATCAAGCAAAGGTTTCCAAGGTTTGAAGTTTATTATATAGCATGTGGGAGCTCACCAACGCTACCTCTAAGGGGACTAAGTGTGTTGCATATGCAGGTAGCCCCATGCAAGGCTGCTTTGCAAAGCACTTCTCGACATCTATGGGTGCGCTGGTCACATTGGGAGCGAAATTCTCATTGTTCCGGAATCTCCACTTAGCCAGTGCCTTCTAGAAGAGCTCACATGTGTCAAGCTTCGAATCCAAGTGTCCATTTGACATCTACATGACTGGGAACATGTATTGCCTATTATTGGAAAGTCATTCATTGAAAAACTACCTTTAGTTCATCTATAAATTGAGCACATATCTTAGTGTTTGAGAAGGAAGAATTTGAGTAGAGAAATGCTGGAGAATTTTCAATTGAGAGTTAGATTTGTGTAACAGTTGCTGGAGAGATTTATACTGTGATTAGGTTGAGGATCGTTGCTGGAAGGGTCACTTCAAATCAGTCATTTGGTTGTAACCTCTCCTTCTATCATCAATAAAGAATACAACTTAATTTTCCCTATATGCATCTGTATTGGCTTTGATTTTCCATATTTCAAGATCTTAGTTGATGTATATTGTTTATGCTTTATTGATTTAGCTAACTAACTTGAATAGACATCTGTATTATTTCTATCTTTTTCTATTTTAGTGTTCTTTCTTGCAGGAAGCATTTTGCCTACAAATTGCTTGAATTTGAAGCTACAACGGAAGCGACGGAAGGAGCCATTTAGAAGCGCTTGGATTACAAGTAAGCCTATAATCCTTTCTGTGTGTCTTCTCTGAGTTAGGAAAGGTAGTCGTATAGTCTTTAATATGTTGTTCTAGATTGTCATCTGTCTAGGGAAGCGTGTTTTATCCGTAATTCACAATTCTGGCCCAACACATAGAGAGAGATAAATTTGCACAGTGAATGTTAAAATTGAAATAAGAATTCACAGTGATAATGAAAACAGAACAGTCAAAGAGCATCAGAGTTAAAGTGTGTCAGATAAAAGTTAGAGTGAAAGTCAAATCAGAGAAAACAGAGCAGTCAAGGTAAAACAGTAAAAGTAAACACGGAGGAAGCAATGGTTCAACAGAGATGAAAACACTTTTAACAACAACAATGAAGTTTATCTGAAGTAAAATTAAAAATATTTAAAAGAAAAAAAAGGATAAAAGATGAAAACAGAGCAGGAAGGAACATTTTCTAGAAATTTCTTGTTTAAGTCATAGTCTTGCAGAAACTATTGTGGACAATCCAAGATTAATTTTGAAAAATGGAGGAGGTTTGTGTTCCTAAGAGGCAAATATACAAAATCCTATCGTACTTTTTACACAGGTATTACAGAATGAGAAGTACATTTACATATTCACCGCCTAATTTTGAGATTGTGCGAAATCCTGTTTTAGACATATTTTTTCAGAGCCTATTTTGAACAATTGGAGCATAATTGTACGAAAATAAGAGAGGTTTATCTCAATAACATATTTATCTACATTAACCTCTTTCACTATTTACATATATATCTCGGATTGAGATATAAAAAGGTATCACTGGACCCCAATTGTGAAAAAGTTCTAGAAAAAAAATGCACAAAGGAAGGAGACAATTAGTGACTTGGAAGCCTCATCATCAACTAAGAGTTGCTATAAAATTCGAATTTATATTATTTTTAACCATCAATCCATAAATATATTTCCAAATAGATTCATTAGTTTAGAGTGTCCTTTATGTAAGTTCTATTTATGTAATACAGTTTGAGATATTTGTAAACCAATCATGAAATTTTTTCAAGATATCCTAGTTTAGACTTTGTATAAATACTGCATCATTTGAAGTATTGAGGCTGAATTAATTGTTGAATTTTTTTGTAGTTGTAACATTCTGAACCTAAGGGTTTTTTGTATCAAGTTCAAGTCAGTAGACTCGATCACAGGAAATAAAGCATCATATTACAAGATTCATGTGTTGGGCCACTGCAGTGAAGTATTTCACTTGTCATCTTGTCAATTTTCTTATGTTTTTCATATATTCATGAATGTGTTATTAATCTAAATGATAAATCAGGAATTGTATTTCAGAATTTGTTAAAAGCACTCTGTTTTGACTGATTATCATTTAAATGTTTTCTACTGATATCCAGACTAGGGAACCCTTAATTTCTCCCTAATTTCGATTGACCTCCGCCTTTTCACTCCTAATCCGGATTTAAGAACTCTTAATTTCTCTTTTATCCCGATAAAAACCATTTCATCATCATCCTTGAAGATCTGAAGTGACTCTGCTATCTTGCCCTATAAACATTTACCTTTAGACCTTCATCATGATCTAACTGCTTGACACATTGACTCCATTTTCCCAATGGGATACAGACCTATAGCTATCCATCTAAGTAAGTGATTTCACCACCAAATAAAATCAAAATCCAAAACCAATTTAGCCTACATAACTAGCCTAAAATCAAATATAATCAACAAAGATAAATCATACAGAGAGAGCCCTCTCTGAGTTTAGGAGGGCTAGATCCTAAACTCAAAAGTAGCTTTGTGGTTACCTCGGTGAGTTATTTCTTTAACCTTTAGAAATTACTAAGTGATAACAAGAGGCATTATCAACTTGAAGAAAAGGAGCATGGTTTTTGAGAACAAGGGTACGAGAGTAATAGTCCCTCTAGACCTAGTGGAAGGAGAACGGTATATAGAACCCATGCACAGAGAAGACGACGTGGATTATATCTATAAACTAACCACTCGAGACAAGGATTGGATTAATCCTATGGTTGATGGCGTGCTTTACTGGGAGAAAGACAATGAATTCCTTTTTGACTCTGACGGGGAGATCGAAAATTGGCAGTATCGGTTACATGACGTATCTGCACTACGGTGTCTTAGGGTCACGAAGAGCTTCTGATGCATCTCCTCAGAGGTTTTTAGTCATCCATAATTTTCGCTATCTGAAGATGACTAAGTATTGGTTCTAGATTTCTAGAAACAAAGTTCATGAACATTGTGAGCTCTAGAAATATCATGGCCTTCATTACCCTTAGGATAAATTTTCACTATTTCATCATTCTGTCGTGTCAAGCTTAGCTCACCCATCCCAGAAGACCCATCATGGGCTCATGTCACTCATTATCACTATGTTTCACCACCTTTGGCCTCAGCCCTCTATTTTTGTTTTTCCGAAACTCCTCCATTGTCTATCTAGGGTTTTTAAGGGCATTTCTCTTGGTTTCATGACCTCCATTACTAAATCATCTGCAAGGATTGTATATTCATGATCTTACACCTCCTCCTATCCTTAATATACCTTCACAAACACTTCCCATCACTCGTCCCTCAAAATCATCATTTCTCTACAAAACCTAGTTTATTGCCACAAATTGACACTTTTTAAGACTAGGCCTATGTTTTGACCTTTTGGACACCTTCCCCTCACTAAATTCCTGAAATTCCACTTTTCCCTACTCCCTAACATCTATCACTATCTCTGAAAATTTCCCCAAGAATTTAGACAACTCTTAACCCCTTCATTCCCCTCCCTCTGCAAGGCAGTCCTAAATCCTCACACCAAACCCTAATTTCCTCTTCCAACTAAGCTAGGGTTTGAGATGAAAAGGAGGAACAAGAGAAAATGATTCATTTGATAGATCATGTCAGCAAGCATAAGTCCATACCAGCTCATAAACATCATGCCTCCATCATTTTCCAAGAATTCATTCCAAGGACCAAGTCATTTGAAACACCTAGGGCCAATTTTGCTTCAAACTATGTTTATGAAGAAACAGAGATGAATTTGGAAAACTTGAGAGAATGTTTTGTCTATAATAGGGCCAAGAAGAAAAACCTCCTTTATTTTTTACACAGGTATCATGGTTTGAGATCAATGTCAAAAATATAGGTGTCACGGGAGAAATTCTGCACTTCTGGAGTGACCTTGGGAAAATAAGTTTTTCTCACACTTGGAGTGTCCAAATGACTTTCTTAATACGTCAAATGAAAACTATACTTCAAGATATTTCCAATTATATATCATGAGCTCAAGTTTGAATTTAGGAAGTCATCCAAAAGTGGTCTGCACCAGCACTTTTCATTTCTGCACCAACATTCAACACTTTGTGACCAGTGTTGGGAGAATCAATTTTTGGACAGGTAAATGAACACCAAATAGAAAAAAAAAAAAGAATTAGTGGAAATTATACTCAACCAGATTTCCAATGAGCTATCATGAGCTCAATTTGGAGTTGTGAAAGGCCTCCAAAATTTGTCTACACCAGCACTTTGCATTTCTGCACCAGCACTCAGCACTTTTTGACCAATCATGGGAAAATAAACTTTTGACAAGGTAAGTCAACTTCAATCAAGCAAAAAAATTGTATATTTGGAAATTATAAAAGTAAATATTTGCAAAGAAATATCACAGAGCTCATTCCGACACTGGAAATGCCTCCAAATGCCTTCTGAAAAATGGCGTTGCACAGGAGAAGTTTTTATGTTTTTGAAAATTTGAGGTCCTAGGGGCGCAACACCCTACGCGCTATGCTATTTTTTGGGGCATCCTAAGCTGCTAAAGTTTACATTTTTTGGTTTTTCATGTCACCAGCAGTCTACCCACAAAATTTCAGGTCAATTGGAGCATTGTTTCCCCCTCAAAAGGTAAAAAAACACCCAAAATGTGACCTTTCTGCCTCCTTTTTCTGAACAGGTGCTGCACTCCTGGAAGCCTTGGATTTTCCATTTTTGGGCCAATTATAGAGGTCATATTGGGAAAAAAAAGGTATATTTGAAAATTAGACTCTTCAGGCTTTCCAACAAGCCATCACGGAGCCAAATCCGACATCGGGAAGTGGTCCAAAATTTGGTTGCAAAACAACCTATTTTCTACAAAAGTGGCACTGCGCTCCTGGACTGTCTTTTGCCAAAAAGTCAACAAAACACACAAATTTATGGCAAGATGATTTTTTAATATTTTATTGCGAAAATCACTCCAGATTTGATTGAGGAGTTATGTTATGATATTTTTCATTTATTAGCATAGATATTATGTGTCTTGGGCCTTGCATGGTCATTAAGCACATTTATGACATTTATGGCTAAATTAGGGTTTCTGGAGGCCTCTTAGGATTTCCACCTCCTCATTTGCTCCATAAATAGAGCATGAGGCTCTTATGTATTGGTTGGATTTTGATGACTTGTGCTAAAGAAAATACATAGTCTCTTGGATTTTTTAATGGAAATTTGATGTCTTGGAGCTCATACATGCCTTGGTTTGCTTATTGATGGATAGAGACTGTTTGCAGGATCCATAAGCTTGGTTGATGGTGACGTTTTACTTATGTTCATGTTTTCTAGTTTTCCATTATGTTTTCCATCTTGCTATGTTGCAGTAGGACAAAAAATTTATATTAAGAAATGTTTCCTGATGGCACCTTACTTCTGTTTGTCCTTCACTGCCTTAATGTTTTCTTCTGTTGAGATATGTTAGGGAATCAATTATTGCTCTCTAAGAAATTCTTAGCTTATCCATTTCTTGAATGGTTTAGATCAGTTAGTGTCAAGTATGATTTATGGCTAGCCCTGCATATTGTTGCTACTGAAATACTCTATTTTGGAATTAACTCTTTAAAAGCATCTTTGCCTAGCTTTGTCAAAGAAGTTTGTTTGAATCATGCTATTTGCCTTTACTTAGCTGAATTTGTTTCAAAGAACCTTCACACATGTAACTTTAGATTTTCAGATTTTTCTCTTCTTCTATGGTTATAACTACTTGTGCATCTTAAATGTTTTTCTGCTCTTGATAATGAAATCTATGAAAGTTAAATAAGTTTCTTTCCTTTCTATAATTTCATTTGAATATTTGTCTTGGATAATCATCTGTGTTCAGTTTGAAATAAAAAGGATTAGGTTTCACTTATGCCTTTGATTCTCTTTCCATGCTTATGATTTTCTAACTCTCTTAGTCTAAAAAGTTATTAAGGATTCAGTTCTTCCCTTCACTAGCTTTTATTCTCAAGTTTAATGTTCATCTCATCATCCACCACAACCTTAAAGACCTACCAACCAAGTTAAAATTGCCATGAAAATGCTCTTGAAACCATTGATGAACTCATCATGACCTTGTTAGAATCCATTGCCCAATGACTTAACAATATTCCATGTTTTCTATCTAAATCCATCTAAGCATCATACCCAACCAAAAACAATCAAAATACCTTGCACTTAACATCTAGCCTAAAATAAACCCTAATTAGCAAACAAGTTCACATCTTTGCACCTACTAGAGAGATCCCTCTCCGAATCCAGGAAGGCTAGGTCCTATGATTCCAAAGCTTGGTTTGATCTTACCCCTGTCCATTTGCGTCTCAATTGATCTAGAAAATTACGGGGACCTAACATAATGGCGATCACGGTGGGACCCTGAGTGATAAACAAACTTAGACTTCCCTAAACCTTTCAAAAAACCCTTAAGAGTACTATCTTGTGGATTTATCCCACCGCTCACACCAACATAATGGCGATCACGGTGGGAACTTCTGAGTTAGTGAAAAACTAAGTATTCCTTAGATCTCAGAAAACTCACAAACATCCTTAGATTGGTATTTAGTTGTTGATGGTGGACAATAAGAACATCCTTAAAACTGTAAACATCATCCACCTGACAACTCCACTAGTCTTCAGTAGCCCTGTTGACCCCACTAGTTCTCATAAACTCCCCTGGGAATGAATTAAGAAATCCAAATGATGTTGATGGTGGACAACAGATTTGAAACCTTCCACCTGGCGACTCCACAAATCTCAATAGACCTAAAGACTCCACTGGTAGAGAAATCTAAGACTGGTTGAAAATATTTAGTGACCCTTTCTGATTTACAAACATGGATCCAAGGATACAAAGGAGATATGCTCCAATGAATAGAGATCACATCCCTGGGTTGCCCCACAAAATTCCTAAAATAAATTGGTTAATAAACCTACCTATCTTTCAAGATGAAAATGTTGATGACCCCTTGTTACATCTCATCAAATTTCATATACACATATGGAGGTTAAAGGTTGAATGGCACGAGGACCTGCCTCATGAAAATGTTTATGGTAACTATTGGGCCGTGAATATGACCACTTTTTATCACTTACTTCATCCACTTTTACTCTTGTTTATCATATCATTTATTATAATTTATCATATAAATCCATCTTATAATGATTTATGTTCTTATGGATGAATATTATTTCCTCTCCTTTATTTTTAATAAATTGATGATTATTATGCATAATTTTATCAATGATGGTTTATTAATATATTTTGTAATATCACTTACCATTTTAGCCTCCAAGATAATTGCCAGATTGCAGATTTGATTTCCAAATCATTATGAAATATTTCAACTCAGAAATTCGCTGGAATAAGGAGTGACAGTTTTACAGTTAAGATTCTGGGAAAATGAAGAGGAATCTGGAAAATCTGGAACATGGGTTTTGTCCAGAACGGACCCAATTAACTTTAATAAAGAATGGTTTGCCCAAATTTGGCCTGTATTGAGAGAAACGCAGGGTTCTTTGAGTACGATTTTCTCAGATTTGTTGTTGCGGCCGTCCTCCAAATCTCAGCTGCAAAGCCAAATTCGCCTTGCTCTTGTTCAAATATTGTTGGAAATATATTTTCTGGTTGATCATATTGTTATGAAAGATTATATTTGCTATTAAATTTCTCCTCCTTCTGATTATAAAAGGAGAACATGTATTGTGTATTGAGGAGGATGAATAATAAGTTTTGACATCTTAGACGACCACGAGCCTGACTCTGATCATAGGCCTTTATTCATAACTCTCAATTTTGTGATGCATAGAGCTCCCATAGAAGATAATCCTTATAGTCAAAAGAACTTAATATTTGATAGAAATAAAAATGATCTCTTTCTAAATGAATTAAAAACTAATTTTCTTCCTTTATCTAGTATAGACAACATAGATGACCTCTATCATAATTTTACTACAACCCTCTCATATTCTA
Organism: Pinus albicaulis; assembly: GCA_034641835.2. Lineage (NCBI taxonomy): Eukaryota > Viridiplantae > Streptophyta > Pinopsida > Pinales > Pinaceae > Pinus > Pinus albicaulis. The sequence continues at coordinate 676 of JAXQQM020086500.1, read as the reverse complement.
TTAACAAGTTCTCAATTGAAGTCTCAAGTAATAAAAGAAATAACAAAACCAACCCATGGTATGACAAAGATTGTAAAAGTGCGAGGAGAGAAATTAAGGAAGTTGTTGATGAATCTCTCAAAATTGATAAGATAAAAATCTACAAAGCCCTAACTAAAAGGAAAAAAAGGCAATATATTCGTAAAAGACAAGAGAATCTCTTACACCTCTCTAAGGCGATTCCTAAGAAATTCTGGAGGCAGATTCTAACTAGGAAAACTAAAGATAATAATAAAATTGCTTTACACAACTGGAATTTCTATCTTAAAAAGCTTTATGAATCTCCAAATGCTAGGGATTTTGAAACCTTGCTCACAACGAAAGAATTTTTCTCATTAGAAGACATTGATTTTGGGGTTAAACACCTGGAAAATGGGAATGCTAAAGACATTGAAGGTTACCAGGCGGAAATCTTAAAAATTGGAGGTCCTGTCCTCATCCCCCACATCCACAAGCTTTTCCACCAAGCGGTCAAGCAAGGGTTCCCTAAACCTTGGAATCAGAGCCTCATTATCCCTATTTTTAAAAGTGGGGATAGAAATAACCCTTCTAATTATCGGACAATTATGATCAGCCCTCTCTTAGCCAAGTTATACGGTATTATTTTGGAAAATAAGTTGAGCATTTGGCTTGAAAG
>JAXQQM020069375.1:0-116013 GCA_034641835.2 Pinus albicaulis | reverse complement strand
GCCACAAGGTGTATGTGGTTTGGTGTTGTACATGTTGTACCTTACAGTTGCAGCTTGTTGTCAAAAGTGGGATCCTCTTAAAACCCCTGTCGTGGCCTTAGACCCTCATATATTGTCTATCATTATCCTTTCCACCCACAAAATACATTGTACAAAGGTTAAAATCCGCGGTTAAGATATATTGGGCCCGGCCCTACTCCTCACTAGCCCCATGCCTCTTTTCATCCATGAAACCAAGCACTGTGACCAGGCGCTGCCCCTTAAGGCGTTTATCGCAAATCGCATTTTTGCTGATCGCGACCATTTGATCCGTCGCAATTATTTACGATGCGATCGACTGTGCCATCGCACTTCCTCCTCCATCGCAAAGCGCAGAGCACAGTTTTCAGATTTCACCACCGTCCCCCCCCCCATCGCACTTTTTCTATTTTCGATTTTGTGATGCACCTTCCGGGCCCCACCTCGTATGATCGTTCCCACCGCGTTCCATTGCAATCCATCGTATCTCTTTGAATTTTCGTGCAAATTCAAACTGTAGCATTTTTCAATAAATCACCCTCCGCCGTGGCCAGGTCCCACCGCTCCACGTCACCCCTCCATTGACATTTGTGGTACTTTTGTCCATGTTACCTATTCCTCTCGGCTTTTCGTACACCCATGTGTTATATTCCCGCGTGTTCATGGTATTTTCCCCTGCTGCATTATGTATATATGTGTTTCCACTCATGTTCATCGTTTTAATTCACTCATCGGGTTTAAGCTGTTTTACGTGGAAAAATTATGCCCCGTCAAAGTCTCCACTGTGTTTTCTTCGCCACCCTACATGTCCTTGCCATATGGCCTCATTTTCATCGTCGCCATCATCCTCATCTCCATCCCCTGTCTGGTTTTTCTTAACATGTTTATGTTCTTTGCAGGTTTGCCGCGTTAGAAAATTCATCACGATTTGCTGATTGGTTCGCAAAAGTCAAGAGCACCGCCCTCAACAGTTTTTGAGGAAGAAATTCGGGAGGGAAGCCAAGGGGAAGTTGCATGATATGACCGCCATTAAAGAAAGAAAGGATATGAATCTATAGAACCCTCTAGATAAAATCAAGAGACAGATCTGAGCAGGCGGGAGTATTAATGAGGCGGCATGAAATATCAACAAAAGATTAAGAGTCACAGAACCCTGCATTAAAGACCTGAGGTTGAAATTCGAAGTTAGAGGGCTGAGAATATTATACGCAGATACAAGCAACCTCGAAGTTTTATTGCAGCAAATTTACCACTCTCGGTCAAGTACAGAATGTTTGTACAATTTATTCTTTATGTCTTGATTCATGAAGAGATTTTTATCCTCAGCATTTATTTCTGGAGGTAAATTGTAAAGTACAGTCATTTATTTTGAGTCATTCACAGTGTGGGCGCGAAGGTTTTCTACCATTTTGTTCAAATTAAATCATTAAATGAGCTCCATCTACCTCCTCTAAAATTCTCTATCTTTTCTATAAAAACCGAGAAATAAGATATTAGAGGGGTTCCAGATTTCTATCAGCAGACTGTGCAGTGAAAAGGCTTTTGTATACATTTTGTAACACTTCTATATGAAGGTTCAGAGCCCGTAGGGTCTCAGTGAGGAGGAGTTATAACTGTAATGAGGATTCTAGTCTTTGGTATCTCACAGTATGTAATTTTCTCATATGTGTTAATACAATATCTCATTTCATGCTATTTATCTTCTTGTATCATGCTCTAGAATGCGAGTGGCTCACTAATCTTGAGTAAGGATTCATCCTAGTTGGTGCCCATACTGGGGTTAGTCAAGCGCTTTAAATAGGCCTAGTCATGATATACTGTTCCAGGTTCATCTTATCCATATTTTCTGCTATATTAGTTACTTGAGGAGGGTGATTTTAAAACGCCATTGTCATGTATGGATTCTTAGTTGGATAAGCCCATATGTGATTCTGTTGTGTATCTGGGTATCAGTCTCATGTTAGCTAATATCTTCTTCATGTTTCTTCACTGCATCCACTTTCTGATATTTGATTTCTGTGGCATATTATTTGAACTGGCCCTCTTTACAGTAAGCTGTCTCTTAACTGTCTGATGCCTTTGTATTGGAGTTTTGCATGATGTTCCTACACTATTCTTATCTTTGTATCAGCTTCTGAGAGAGATTGGTCCCATTTAAACTAATTTCCTTGTTCAACAAGAGATAATAAGAGAGCTTTTGGATTGACAACCCAAGCTATATGATGAACTCCTTGCTATATTAAGATGTCCTAGGCACTGGTCTATGGCAAATCTAGACTGTCTCTAGGGGTGACAAAATTGTCCACAACATCTTTCTAGCGCCGTTGCCGGGGATCGAATTTGAGAATATCAGTTTCCCTGGGCCTCGACAAATTGTATTGACTCTCTAATCAGGTGAGCACGGAGAGTTGAAGAGTTGCGTATATCTCACCTTGGCGACTCCACTGTTCTTTGTTTGATAAATTTATTGGCAGTCCTAGTTCCTCGTAAGCCACATTTGAGGTCAGATACATCTCAGTCAAAGACACCTTACGTGTCTGACCCAGAGAAGATCATTCATAAAAGAGTTTGGAAGGAGAGGAAATCAGTTCGTGCTGAAAACCCTGAATATTCCATTGAAGATTATCCACCCTCTTCTTCTCAAGAGATCAGAACAGAACATCCCGATTCTACCAAGGAAAATCCCGAATATTACTCAGAAACTCCACGTAGAGGAAGTGCCTGGATTGAAGAGGATTTCCATCCTACTCCCGAGGCTGAGGAAATTAAAGAAGTCACAGAAGTAACTGCTGTCAACCGTGAATTATTCCCATCTACACCTCAGGCTTCTGTACAATTTATTCCCATTGTTATACATACTCCACTTCCTCCTCCTCCTCTTCCTTCATTTGTACCTCAGATTGTTGCACAACCCCCACTTCCTCCAATGGCTAATGTTCCTGCTTTTCTATTGAACAAATATGCTCCACTGGCCTTACCCCAAGTGCTAAATGATATGCCACAGGATTATTTGAAGATTCTGCCAAGATTTAATGGAGAAAATGAAATTGATGCTCAGAAACATCTTGAGACTTTCTGCTCTTTTGCAGAAAACTTAAATGTTGAACATTTGGATGTGGTCTTAAGATTATTCGTGCAATCTTTGGAGGGTGAAGCCAGAAAATGGTTCAAGACATTGGGGAACCGTTCAGTAACCACCTGGGATGATATGGAGAATAATTTTCTCAGGAAATGGGGAGAGAATAAAGATCATGGACATTGTCTCACTGAATTTAATACTCTTAAGAAGAAACATAATGAAGGAGTATCAGAGTTTATCAAGAGATTTAATAAGTTATATCTGAACCTCCCTGCTGATATGAAGCCCAGTCAGAATGCTGCCAAAGTTGTTTTCATAGCAGCATTTGACTTAGACTTTGGATTCTCCTTGAGGGAAAGAAAACCTGCCACTTTGGACGATGCACAGTCAGATGCTCTTGAATTAGAAGCAAACTTTGCCTCTACTGGGAAATTAAAGGGAAAAGTTGAACAAGATACTAGGAGGAGAGGCAAAGAAGAAGTTTCTTCCTCTAGTCAGGAAAAGGATTCAGATAAAATGGATGAAATAAGCAAAATGATAAAGAAGATGGTCAAGCTTGAACTGGAGGCTAAGAGTTCAGCTCCCAAGAATTTTTATAATGCTCCGAACAGAGGATACAATCCCCAGTATAAGAGACCCCCATTGCAGATATTGCCGAGAGATACAAAGGAGCAGAAAAATCAGGTACCACATCCCTTGTACCTAGAAGGTCCAGCAGATGACTCCACTGGAGATGCTGCCTACGGATTAGAAGATTCAAATCTTGCTTTTTCAAATAATGATGATATAGAATGCCCATTGCAAGAAGAAGAAGAAGAAGCAGAGATTGATCATTATTGTAAGCAATTTGCTGATTTCATGCAAGCACAATTTAATGTCAAATATGATCTCAGATCTTCAAGAAAGAGGACCCGAACTCAAGATCAAGAAGAGGAGCCACCTCAGAAAGAAGCACCTGCTCAGAAGGAATCAGCAACAAAGAAAAGCATAGAAAAAGGTAAGAACCCTCTAAATATTCCCCCGCAGTCTAATGATCAGATTCCTTCTTCTTCAAAAATAGTCAGTCCTCTTAATGTTGAGTCAGTGTCGAAAGAAATTAAATCTTCAGCTGAAAATAAAGAATTTAAAGAAGCTGTAATAGAAAAGCCCCCTTCTGCTTTTAATTTACAAAAAGAACTTGAGAAAATTAAGATTCCAGTCCCCTTGACTGAACTATTAAAACAGCCTGTATATCAGTCTCAAGTTACTTCCTTTATACTTCCTCCTGAAATACCAATCGTGCCTGATAGTTTAAACCTTCAAGAAGAAAGACCCATGGTAGTCTTTGGCCCACATGTCGAGGAGATAGACCCCTCTACTCCTCCCTTTTACGTGTCCCTAGTTATTCATGACCTGCTGTTGCACAATTGTATGTTAGATTCTGGGGCTTCCCACAATCTTATGCCTTTGTCTGTCATGGAACAACTAGGACTGCAAATTACTAGACCTTACAAAGACCTATATTCATTTGATTCCAAAAGGGTTAAATGCTTGGGAATGATCAAAGATTTAGTGGTCAATTTGGCCCAAATTCCAGCAAAGAGTGTAGTCATGGACATTGTGGTTGCTGATATCCCAGCCCGCTTTGGCATGCTGCTGTCAAGGTCCTAGGGCACAAAAATTGGTGGGTCAATCAAATTGGATTTAACATATGCTACTGTCCCAGTCTTTGGAGGCCAGGAGAGGAGGTTATACGGGGAGACTATATTTGTTAAGATGGTAACTAGGGATGACTACTCAGAGAATTCCCCAGTTTATAATAAAGAGGGAGATTTCTCATGCTTGATGCTGGAAGAAAATCAAAATTTTTCCCATGAGCCCCTTTTTGGTCAAATTCAAACTGAGCAGCCTAAAGAAAATCAGGAATCAGAAATTTGGACTTTACATTTTGATGGAGCAAATTCTAGAGAAGGCAATGGAGCTGTGGTGTTATTGATCTCTCCTACAGGAAAATGGGTCCCACTATCCTTTAAATTAGAATATGAAGCTACCAATAACGTAGCCGAATATGAAGCACTATTATTGGGACTGCAGACAGCTAGAAACATGGGCATCCAAAGTCTAAAAGTCATGGGAGACTCTGAGCTGGTGGTAATGCAGATCAGAAATCAATGTCAAACTAAGCATCCACGGCTGAGAGCTTACAGAAACGAAGTGTGGGACACAGTGGAGAATTTCTTCTCAGCATTTAACATACAGTTCATGCCCAGGGAGCAGAACAGAATAGCATATTCTCTTGCTGTAGCTGCCAGTACATTTCGTCCTCCTCAGAATCCACTTTTAAGATATGAAGTGGAGGTACGTTACCGGCCATCTATCCCAGATAATATTAAGCACTGGAAAGTATTTGAAGATGATGAACAGATGAAGAGATTTATAGAGACAGTGGGAGAATTCTATAATATGGAGATTGATGATTATGATGAAGAAGAGGAAGCTGAAAATATTGCAGAAAACAGATGGGAAGAGAAGATAGCAGGTAATAGAGTGCTGCAACTGAAAGGAAATGTTATAACTAGAGGTCTGGTGCCTCTAGAAAGATTATTTAACAAAGATGATATTCCATTGCAGCCAAACAAGGTGATAGAAGAAGATCAAGTGGGAGATTTAAATCTGGGTACTTATGTTGATCCTAAAATTGTAAAATTGTCCAAAAGGGTCCTAGAAGAATATAAAGAAAAATACTTGAAGTTGTTTCAATCATATAAATATGTATTCGCATGGTCCTATCAGGACCTAAAAACTTTTGATGTTAATATAATACAGCATAAAATTCCTTTGAGGGAAGATGCAAAGCCTTATAAGCAGAAGCTCAGACAGATAAATCCTCTGCTACTTCCCTCTATCGAAAAATAAATCAAGAAGCTACTGAAGGCCAAAATAATCGTGCCATTGAGATACTCAGAATGGGTAGCAAACCTTGTCCCTGTTCGGAAGAAGAATGGCGAAATAAGGCTGTGTGTGGATTTCAGGAATTTAAATAGAGAATCTTTAAAGGATAATTACCCACTACCTAAGATGGACTACATCCTGCAGAAAGTGGTGGGAGCATCCAGAATGTCAATGATGGATGGATTTTCTGGTTATAATCAGGTGGCTGTTTTCCCAGAAGATTAGAAGAAAACTGCATTTACTACACCATGGGGAACATTTATGTATGCCAGAATGCCATTCGGATTAATTAATGCAGGAGCCACTTTTCAGAGAGCAATGGACATAGCCTTTTTTGGAGAGCAGGACAATTTTTTGGTGGTATATCTGGATGATATCACAGTGTTTTCAAAAAATTATGATGAGCATATTGAGCATTTACGGAGAACTTTTGAAAAATGCAGAAGGTATGGCCTATCCCTCAATCCTCAAAAATCTTTATTTGCATTAGATGAGGGAAAACTCTTAGGGCACATTGTAACAAAAGATGGTGTGAAAATAGACCCTAAGAGGGTTGAAGTAATAAATAGCATTCCTCTACCTAGGAATAAGAAAGAAGTACAGGTGTTTCTAGGCTGAATCAATTTTCTGAGAAGGTTTATTCCTAACTACGCTGAGATAGTTAGGCATATAACTGATATGTTGAAAAAGGAGAATGAAGTAAAGTGGTCCCAAGAATCTAGAGATGCATTTACAAGGATAAAACAGGCATTCGCTGAAGCTCCTGTGCTAGCGGGGCCAGATTATACAAAGCCATTTATGGTATTTTCATTTGCCTCCCCCCATACAGTAGCAGGAGTCTTATTGCAGAGAAATGAAGATGGACATGAACAGCCTATAGCTTTCTTCAGTCAAGTGCTTCACGATGCTGAGTTAAAATATGATATATTGGAGAAGCAGGCATATGCCCTGGTTAAGTCCCTCAAAGCTTTTAGAACCTATGTTTTGCAATCTCACATCACTGCATATGTTCCCACAGCAGCTGTTAAAGAAATTCTTGTTCAGGGGGATAGCGAAGGTAAAAGAGGAAGATGGATTGCAAAAATACAAGAGTATGATTTGGACATAAGGCCTACTAAGCTGGTTAAAGGACAGGGACTGGATAAAATGTTATCTGAATCAAATCATCAAGCCTTGGGCATTAATTTATCCATGATAGCAAATGAAGAGTCGGAGAAAGGAGAAGGACAGCAAGGACTAGAGATGGCCACTCAAAAGGTACACATGAAATATCTCACTAGTCCTTGGTATAAAGAAATAGTTGAATATCTTTTAACACTTAGCTGTCCTCCAAGTTGTGATAAGATAAAATACAGAGCTGTAAGAATGAAATCCCAGAAATACATAATTGCTAATGGACAACTATATTGGAAAGACCCTTCAGGCATATTACTTTTATGCCTCACAGAAAATGAAGTGGAAAATATAATGACAGAATTTCACGAGGGAATATGTGGAGGACATTACAGCTGGAGGGCTACAGCTCATAAAATCCTGAAGTCCGACTTCTACTGGCCAAAATTATTTACAGATGCTTTTGCTTGGGTTAGGGCATGTGACAAGTGCCAAAGATTTGCAGAAAGACAAAAATTAACAGCTTTGCCCTTGATTCCTATTCACGTGAACGAACCATTTCAAAAATGGGGATTAGATTTCATAGGAGAAATACATCCCCCATCAAGTGGCCAACACAAATGGATACTAACAGCCACAGATTATTTTACAAAATGGGTAGAAGCCATACCTGCAAGGAATGCTACAGATGCTGTGATAATCAAGTTTATGGAGGAAAATATCATATCCAGGTTTGGCTGTCCTGCTAGAATTGTAACTGATAATGCACAGGCTTTTAAGTCTACCAGGTTCGTAAATTTCTGCCGGCAGTATAACATTATATTGAATCATTCAACAACCTATTATCTACAGGGGAATGGCTTGGCAGAATCTTCTAATAAAACCCTGGTGAAGGCCTTGAAGAAAACAATAAATGAGAATCGGAAGAATTGGGATTCTCAATTAAAATTTGCTCTATGGGCGAATAGGATAACCAGCAAGAGAGCAACAGGGAAATCTCCCTATGAATTAGTATATGGTCGAGCAGCCGTGTTTCCTGTGCAATTAGCTTTTCCAGTGACGCGTTTCATGCAGGAAAGCCAAGAAGAACCAGATGACATGGTCAGAAGAATTAACCAACTGGTAGAATTAGAGGAAATGCGGAATCAAGTGAATCAGAGATTAACAGAATATTAGGAGAGAATGAAAAATGTATTTGATCGGCATGCGAAAGATAGAAAATTCCAAATTGGAGACCTGGTTCTTAGATGGGATATCCGGAGAGCTGAAAAGGGCAAGCATGCCAAATTCGATCCACTGTGGTTTGGTCCATTCAAAATTGTGAATCAGGGGGGAAACAATACTTTTATGTTAGAGAACCTACAGGGTGATCTGCTGGACGCCCCTGTAAACAGCCAATTTCTCAAGCCCTACTTTCAATTTTAATTCAGGCAGAGTATGCCTATTGTACTATATTGTATATAGACTTTGCTTCGGTTTTCACTATTAATAAGGAATGTGTGCTAATGAGTTTTGAAGAAAACACAAAGTGCTGGAGGGCGGAATCTATATATAAGATGATCAAAGGTCTGCAAGTTCTCGACATGTCCAAGGATGAACATGCCGTCCCCAGATGGAGCCGATGTTGTACATGTCAGCCCATACTTACAAGTTTTTGGCCTGTTGTCATTTTTGGGATCCTCTTAAAACCCCTGCCGTGGCCTTAGACCCTCATATATTATTTATCATTATCCTTTTCGCCCACAAAATACATTGTACAAAGGTTAAAATCTGCGGTTAAGATATATTGGGCCCGGCCCCGCGCCTCTTCCGATCCATGAAACGAAGCACTGTGACCAGGCATTGCCCCTTAAGGCATTTATCGCAAATCGCAATTTCGCTGATTGCGACCATTTGATCCGTCGCAATTATTTGCGACGCGATCGACTGCGCCATCGCACTTCCTCCTCCATCGCAAAGCGCAGAGCGCAGTTTTCAGATTTCACCACCGTCCCCCCCCATCGCACTTTTTCTATTTGCGATTTTGCGATGCACCTTCCGGGCCCCACCTCGTATGATCGTTCCCACCGCGTTCCATTGCAATCCATCGTATCTCTTTGCATTTTCGTGCATAGTCAAACTGTAGTATTTTTCAATAAATCACCCTCTGCTGTGGCCAGGTCCCACTGCTCCACGTCACCCCTCCATTGACATTTGTCGTACTTTTGTCCATGTTACCTATTCCTCTCGGCTTTTCGTACACCCATGTGTTATAGTCCCGAGTGTCAATGGTATTTTCCCCTGCTGCATTATGTATATATGTGTTTCCATTCATGTTCATCGTTTTAATTCACTCATCAGGTTTAAGTTGTTTTACGTGGAAAACTTACGCCTCGTCAAAGTCTCCACTGTTTTTTCTTCGCCACCCTACATGTGTAGAGCTATAAAGGGTCTCTTTCACCTCTAATTACCTCACATTAATATGTCAATCTGGGAGCGTTTTGTCATTACAAAGAGTGACTCAATCCGAGGCTATCATTTGTTAGAGTAATGCTAGTAGTACAGTGCATAAGAAATACAAGAGTAAACGGATGCTTGCTTGTAACTAAATTACTTCAAAGAATAAATCACACACTCAGAAAACTCAACAGCTTATCAGTCAAGGGTTCGGCAGTGATAACCCATCCCTTCGGAAACTGATGGAAAGGAAACTAGAGCATAGACCACGAGCCTGGGAGCTAGACAGTGACTGCCAATGCTCGCTACAGCCTTAGATCGTCTCTCACGCCAAAGCAACAATTGCAAGTAAATGGAACAGCAAAGCAAATAAAGGATTGAACAGCAATTCTGGAATAGAACAGCAAATCTAAAATGGAACAGCAATTGAATAACTAAGTCCCGCGGGTTGTAACCAAACTTAATCTATTAACTCAAATGCACTCTTTGCAATCAAATAACATTATTTCACTCTAAAGGCAATTCACACAAATCACACTAATGGAACAGCAATAACTATTAATGAATTATGGAACAGTACTGATAAATCAGAAACGCGCACAACACGAACGTTTAGTATAACAGCTCTGTAACAAAACAGTAAGAACATGCAATTAACTCTTGAAAGGATTAATATCTCTTTGCAATCAAATAACATTCTTTCACTCTAAAGGCAATTCACACAAATCACACTAAAGGAACAACAATAACGATTAATGAATTATGAAACAGTACTGATAAATTAGAAACGCACACAACGCGAACGTTTAGTATAACAGCTCTGTAACATAACAGTAAGAACATGCAATGAACTCTTGAAAGGATTAATAACTTGATACGGAGTCAACACACGATTCTATCTGCAAAAACCTCAATGATTCAATCTTTAACAGAGCATGTAATATGAACTTATAAAGCATATCAAATTACCAAATAACAATAATAAACAAACCACACAGAAATAAAGTCGTAATGGTACAGAAGCAAGTGTCCTTCGGGGCCGGGCCCTTAGCCTCCAAGGATACACCGCTTGAAGTTAATCCAGACGCGGAGATGAAATAATCACCAAGCTTTTATTAATGCATCGGTCAAAAATACGTTGAACCAGTTCTCAACGAAACTTAATAATCAAAGTTGATGTTTTACAGAAAATTACATAAAAGCGTATCCTATCTCTATATCCTTCCTCCTCAAGCTAGCAGTGCTGTCTCTTTATATAAAGACGACGGCGGAGATGTCCAAGTAACAAGGTAAATAAAGCAGCGATCCCTCAGGATCGAAGATCCTGAGGGATTCGCCAAACTGTTAACTCTTCATCCTGTCTTTTCTTTTGCACTGAGCTGGTGTCTTCTCCTTCTTTTCCGAGCCGATTTGCTTTGATCTGTTTATCCTTGTTTGCGTTCGGTTCTCGTCCAGAGGGACAACAGTTATCTCGACTTTGTCCTTTCCTTTGGAACGGAAATCCCTCGTTTTCTCCTTTTCCTGTATAGAAAATAACCATTATCAGTGGCTAAGTCTTGCATATCAATTCTCACATGTTTTGTTATAGTTCCTTATTACTTTCCAAATTCATGACACAAAAAGGTTCACAAATTCTATTAAAAAGCCACTTAAATAATCATGAAAAGCATACCTTTTTAGTACTCCACACACCCCCCTGCTTACCTTGTTTCATGTCCTCATGAAAACATTGTAGTTGACATGCAATGCAGTGAGAGAATATGCTGGAGAAGGAGTCTCATGCGGAGGCCTACAACCATGTTGAGTGATTAGATAGTCAAAGAACTGACCTGTTTGCCCCTCAGGCATATCATACAGGGCCTGGTATCCGGGTGCAGGGTGCCAAATAATAGGAGTGCGAAATCTATATCCTAACCAGGATGACCCTGCTTTCAGAATGCTCTCACCATAGAGGTTCAAACGGTCGGCAACTAACTCAAAGTTTTCATACTTAAATGGTTCCCTGAGCTGGATGTTTGGATCAGAGATTCGGTATCGAAATTTGGCTGCATTAATGGCCAAGTCTTTGATGGAAAGAAAATACTCTAAACTCTCTCGAATGAGTGCCTCATGCATGGGTCCTACTGTTTCAATGGCACCAGGAGCCCTTATAAGATTTCTATGAGCTTTCCACAACTGTACTGGGTTCCTAGGCTCAGCCCTAACCCGTAAATCTAGACCATTTTCCTGACTCTGGAAAGTATCATAGGCTTTGAGCCACTTAATCTGATTAACCCCGAATGAAATGAATGCTTGGAATTGGATGTCTCCAATGAAAGGGCCAGGGTTTAATTCAGTCTCCTGACTTAGCACAAGGTCGTGCAAATAAAGTTCACACAACAATCTTTGGACTTTCACTCCATAATGTTTACAGCAGTCTATAAAGTCATTGACAGTGTTGATTTGTATAGGGGTGCCTGCTTTAATAGCTTTTATTTTTAATTGTAAATACCGTTCTAATAAAAACAGAGCATAGTTTTTAGCAGGGGCCCTACATGCTAAAACATCATTGTATAAAGAACACAAGTCATTCATCTGTTTGATAACAGTATCTAGTCTACGGGTTACCTGTGCAACTTCCTCTTGTTCCTTTTTCCACCCTTCAAAGGCCTGGCTTTTAGATTGACTGACGTCCCTTAGTTGCTGCTGTAACTCTTCATATTTTTCTCGGGGAACCGTTTGCTCTTTAAGTTGTTCAGCTTCTTGCTGTGCTTGCTTCATCATCTTGTGCAAGGATTTTGTCTTCGGATCCTTTTTCCATAGGTCAGTGGAGGCCGGGAGTTCTACCTGAACTTTCTTATTATGCTGTTTGGAGTTCAGAACCCTTATTACCCCCGAGGGTGGTGCCTCTGTCTGAATTTGCTTGTCATTGATCCTTATATCATCCTTTTCTGTTTTAACACGAATATATGTCTGTTCCTCAGCATCATTTGGAACGGCAGCTGGATTCTCAGTAGGGTTTTGAACAGCAGGCCGTTTATTGGCCCTCTTTTTCCTCTTTACCTTCTGGTTCTTTTTCAGAATCCTAATTTGTTGTCTGAGCTGGGTTATCGTATTCAACAATTTACTCCGTTCCATCCGCAACTTCTTAATTTCCAGCGTTTCATTCGAAGGAACAGCAGTCTGTCTGCTGCGGACTGGATCATGACCAGTTGCTAAATCTTCCTCTTGGGGTTCTTCCTCACTATTCTGCTCTGGCTGTTCTGGGGTAGGAACCTCGACTGGTTCTGTCTCTTCCTGAGCAACTGCTGTTTTCGCTCCTACTCCCTCTAGAATTTCCTCTTGTGACCTGGGAACAGATTGTTCCCGTTCAGTATTTTCCTCCTCTTCATCATGAACAGGCATGTTTTCTTCTTGGGGTTTGTCGTGAGGGTCCTCTGAACTAGAAGGTTGACCATACTTACTCATATTGGCTAGGACTGCGGCCAAGTCATCATCTCCCAGTAGGTCTTGTAATGGGCTATCTTCCTGCTGTCCCACTTCTTCCTCCTGTTCAGGTTCTGCTTCTACTTCTATTTCCGAAGGCTCGGCTGCTTCTTCTTCGGGTTGCTCGTCTTCAATTATCACTGGTTGGCTGGTGCTTCCCTGAAGCTTTTCCAACCTTCCTCGTATCCGAGCCAACCGGGCTGATTTTCTGGGCTTATCTATGCTTCCTCTCATCTGAGCTAACCGAGCTGATTTTCTGGGTTCCTCTGGTTGCTCGGGTGGATCAATGGCACGCTTGCGCTTTGCCGATTCCTGAGATATCTCTAGTCGTTCCGATGTACTAGCAACAGGTTCCTGCTGTACTAATTCTCTGCGTTTTGCCGGACGCTCTGGTGTGCTTATAGAATGTCTACGTTTTGGGGATGGCTCTGTCAATCCCCCCTCAATCATTGCAATCAGTTCTTCCCAGCTGCTCTGCTGCTGGGTGAGACCATAACTAACAACTAGTCGTATCAACCCATGGTGACTAACGACTGACTCTACGTGCTGTGCCTTTTTTATACTTTGTGCAGCATCATGCAGTAATGAGTTCAGGAGTGCCGGTAAATTTACAGAGCATTTCTGCTTTAAAACAGCTAAAAGTTTAAGATGTCGTGGTATTACCACGTCTTTCCTTCCTTCGCAGGTGATGTAGCTCTGCACTGTTCTTGCTAGCTCCGTCCAGGGTTCTCCTAGGGTTGCTGGCAGAACTCCCTTCCCCTTAATTGTCAAACTCTGGCCTTCGTCCCGGAAAATTTCCATGACCTTCTGTAATCGTTCCTTTTTTAATGTCCATACCGGTCCGGTGGCTGGTAGTCCTGAAACTTCTGCAATTATGTCATCGGTGACCGCTATCCGCTTCCCCCTTACTGTGGAGTGATCATCCTGTAGGTTCTGCAAAAATTCCATCGCTACTGTTTCATTGGACTCCTGTAGGCGATTGAAATAATTCAACCATCCTGCTCTTTCCAGGATCTCCCGGGCAGCAGCGGAGATCGTCAGCTGTTGAGGCTCACTTCGAATTGCCCTTCCTCCCATAGTTTCACTGTAGATTCTAAATGGAACAGCAACTACGTTTTCTGTATGAAACACAGAGAGGGTGATAATCACAAGGTTTCGAAAAAACACAGAGTATGCAATAGTGCAACAAAAAGAAACTTGTGACAAAAATAGAAATGCCATGCCGTTAAACCATGCCAAACCGTCGTACACTAGCTTTCCCGAATAGTGAGCTGACACGTAATTCAGGGAATGATGAGGTTAACCTCCCCCCCCCGCAATGTGATAGGCTGTCCCAGCCGGCAAATAAAGTAGCGGCACCCGGTCTGCAATCAAGTCAGAAAGGAACAGCATATGGAATTATGCCATGTTGAAAAGGACAACGAATTACCGAAATCGAGGCGGAGAATTGATCGCGTATTATATAAGAGGCTGCTGTGTTATGATATGAGGCTGATGGATAGGGCATGTATCGTACTTGCCAATCTCAAGTGGTCATGGTCACTTCCGTTGCCATGATTGGTAATGATAAATGTTCATGTGATATATAAATCGGGAAATGACATATGATTAGTTCCTAGGATATAAGAAACAAAAGAGTATTAGTATCTTACCCATTGGTGTAAGCAAGGTGACTTCAATACCATTAACAGTACTCTGCTACCAACAGGTGTCCATAACCTTGGCAGAGTTGTTTTTTCACCCTCGGAACCATGATCCTTTGTGTATACTTAGGAATGTTGTTATGTCAAAATGTAGACCATTATGCTGGCTTGGTGACCAGTTAACCATAATGCCATTCACGAGGAAGGAGCGAAACGTGGGCAGGCCGGCTCGTGATGAGACCTCCTGTTCCAAGGTTCGTTTATTTGATATACCTTTTGGACCATATCCCTGGTGTGATGGCCATAATGGGAATGCCACTTCACTTCCATCCTCATGATCATGGTAGGCTGGCTCTCGATGAGACCCCCTATCCCGCATTTGACACTTCACATATCATGTTCACATATTTTTTCTTTTTTATAGAATACATTTCCTTATTTATACACAAAGGGTGGTTCAACACTCCTTAAGAGTAGGAATGGTGGAAGAAGTCTTATTATCTCAATAGGAAGATATAAGCTCTTTGCTCTTATTCCCAAGTACTAATAAAAAAAGTTTAAGGGAATCAGCATGATAAAGATAACCAATCAGGGCAAAATTAGTAAAACCATGTCAACAAAAGGTAAGAAATAAGTATGTCCTTCCATTTGTCCTCTTACTAATGCAGAGCCTTATAGATATAGCGATTTATGGTTTGCAGATTTCGGTATGTTGTGATTTTATATTTCATTGCACAAATACATAGTTGTATCTTAAAGACTAGAAAGAAGACGGGCAAGAAGCATCCTCAATTTAGATCAGCAAAAAGAATAAGTTGTTTCACAAGGAGAGCAGAAGTATGCGAGTGGTGTTCCTTTGGAAAAGAAACAACGACGGATGATAAAAAAACAGCAAAAATGCAAATGCCGTTCCTTTGGGAAAAAGGAACAGCAAAAAATAAAAATACTATAAAAATACTCAAAATTTCATTCCTTTGAAAAAAAGAACAACAGTAATAAAAGAACGTTGTTTCTTTGAAGAAAAAGAACAGTGGTAACCAAAAGGAACAGCGGAAAATGT
Source organism: Pinus albicaulis (assembly GCA_034641835.2). Lineage (NCBI taxonomy): Eukaryota > Viridiplantae > Streptophyta > Pinopsida > Pinales > Pinaceae > Pinus > Pinus albicaulis. Next base: position 100,268 of record JAXQQM020069375.1, on the reverse strand, counting down.
AACAATGCCGTTCCTTTGAAAAAGGAACAGCAGAGATCCCGAATTCTGTTCCTTTAGAAAAGGAACAACAAAACAAGCAAAACCAACATCATACAAAAACACGCATATGCTATTTTTAGAAGAGCAAAAATCGAACTTTGTGAAAGAAAAGGAACAGCAAAAATGACAAGAAAATATTTAATTCAAACTTATGTACAAGAACCACTCAAAAAAACAAGAACTTATGTACAAATTGCAAAAAGAAATGAACCCTTAATGAATTACAGGTGAGGAAGATTTCTCTTCCTCTCCCAAGATCTCCATATCAGTATCTCGGCGTAGCTGCTGGCAGAAGGATTCCCGAGTGAGTGGTTTGCGATAGAGACGGACTCGGTGGCCATTCACTTTGAATGCATATCCAGAACCGTCAATGGTAATTAGAGTAAGGGTTCCGTTGTCATGCACCTTCTGGATTTCGTATGGTCCCAACCATCGAGTCTGAAGTTTTCCAGGGAAGTCCCGAAACCGAGAGTCGTATAACAGAGCCCAGTCTCCCTCGTGGAAGACTTTGTTTTTGATGAGCGCATCATGCCATTTAGCTCGCTGCTGTTGAATCAATGCTCTATTTTGTAGTGCAGAGAGCCTAATTTCGTCTAATTCATTGATCTGCTGTAGTCGATTGATTTGTGCCTCGCTTAGATCTAGGCCAACTTCCTGTGCTGTCCGTAATGTTTGGATTTCGAATTCTATGGAAAAAATGGGTTGTTTTCCAAACACTAATTGATAAGGTGAGTAACCGGTGGTGCTCCTCCATGTGGTTCTATAGGCCCAGAGTGCTTCAGGTAGTCGGGTAGCCCAATCACGCCTATGTGACGCAATGGTTTTCGTTAGGATTGTTTCTATTATCTTATTGCTACTTTCTACCTGCCCATTCGCCTGTGGGTGATATGGAGTAGTGATCTTATGCTGGACATGATAATTGTTAAGTGTTGCAGCTAATTTATGCCCAACAAATTGTGGTCCTCCATCCGTAATTATTTCCCTAGGAAGGCCATAACGAACAAATAAAAGGAACAGGAACTGTATGACAGAGTCCTCTGTGGCTCTTGGTAATGCTTCTGCCTCAACCCATTTGGTGACATATTCTGTTGCCACCAAAATATATGTTTTCTGATTTGATGAAGGGTTGATGGGTCCGACGAAATCAAGAGCCCACCGCTCGAATGGTTCGATGACTAACTGTGGTTTCAGAGGCATCTCATCAGCTTGACCAGGTCGTCCTGCTCGCTGGCAACTGTCACAGGCTTGGACAAACTTCTTTGCATCTTTGAAGATCGTAGGCCGGTAATATCCTGTCTGCAATACTTTATGTCCAGTCCTACGCTCAGCGAAGTGCCCCCCACACGGTCCATCGTGACAGGCTTTTAGGATGTCAAAGATTTCATCCTCTCTAACACATCGCCTGATATGCATGTCTGCTCCTGTGTGAAACAAATAGCCTCCAATCCACGAAAATCGAGAAATTTTCTGAATAATCTGCTTGCGCTCATTAGGAGTTAAATGTTTTGGTAATTTACCTACTGCGAGGTAGTTGGCAACATCAGCATACCAGGGTGTTTGAACGGCAACAGCAAACAGGTGCTCATCCGGAAATTGATCTTCAATTGCTGCTGCATCGCTTGATTTTGGTATTCTCGAAAGAAAATCGGCTACAGGGTTTTCTTTGCCAGGCCGGTCCTTGATTGTGATGTCGAATTCCTGCAATAAGATTAACCATCGAGTTACTCTGGCATTTGTGACAAGCTTATTTGCTAAATATTTTATAGCAGAATGGTCTGTATACAAGATAACAGGGTAGCCTGTGATATAATGTCTAAATTTATTGACAGCATGTATTACAGCTAGGAATTCTTTTTCGGTAACAGTGTAATTCAATTCAGCAGGGGATAAATTCTTGCTAATGTAATATATGGCATATGGTTTTTTATCCTCTTCCTGCCCAAGGACTGCACCAATGGCTGTATCTGAGGCATCAGATGATATCTGGAATGGTAGGTCCCAGTTTGGTCCTCGAAGGACTGGGGCTGTGGATACAAGCTTCTTTAGATCCTCGAAAGCACGGTCACATTTGTCTGTCGAAAGAAAATCAACGTTACCAGTTAGTGCATATAAAGGATCAGCAATGTGCGAATAATGCTCTATAAATCGCCTATAATAACCGGAAAATCCAAGGAAGCTGCGTACCTCTGTTTGAGTAGTAGGAGTAGGAATAAGCAAAAGTATTTGGATTTTGGCCGGGTCTACCTGAATGCCGGCTACTGAGACATAGTGTCCTAGGATAAGTCCTTCAGTCATCATCAAGAAACATTTTTCGTGGCTTAAGCAAAGCCTGGTAACAATGCAGCGTTGTAGGACTTTTTCTAGGGTGTCTAGAGCTGGATCAAAATCATCTCCATATGGTGTAAAGTCATCCATGTAAAAATCAAGTCCATCATTTATTAAATCTGCAAAAATGCTAAGGATAGCCCTCTGAAATGTGGCAGGAGCATTACATAGGCTAAAAGGAAGAACTCGATAGGCAAATGTTCCCCAGGGACAAGTAAAAGTAGTTTTATCTTGGTCTTCAGGGGCAATCTGAATCTGATTGTATCCACTGAAGCCATCCAGGAAAGAAAATAACTTCTTCCCTGCTAAAGTATCCAATACTTGATCTATGAAAGGGAGAGGAAAATGATCTTTCTGTGTTTCCTTGTTTAGTTCCCTATAATCCACACAAATTCTCCATTTTCCGTTCTTTTTTGGTACCACCACAAGCGGAGAGACCCATTTACTATCAGAGATAGGGTAGATAAAATTAACATCTAAAAGTTTTTGAAGTTCAACTTTTACCACATCCTTTAGATGAGGATTAAGTCTCCTTTGCGGCTGACGAGCAGGTCTGACGTCTTTTTCTGTATAAATGTGGTGTGTACATAACTGGGGATCGATTCCTTTCATATCAGGGTAGTCCCATGCAAATGCTTCTTGATACTTTGTTAATAGATGGATGAGCTTAGTTTCTTGTTCAGGTGTGAGGTTAGCATTGATGTTTAAAGTTTTCCCCAGTGCAATTTCCACAGTTTTACTATTTGCAACAGAAGTAACAGGTATCGTTTGGTCATGCGTATCTTTCAGAGGATCTTCCTCCAAGTCATTATCAAATGCTGCATAGTTAATGGAGATCTGATGTTATCAGTAAGGTATGATACAGGGTGCTTATTAGTTTTGATTATTGTGACACTTGGCTGCGCTGGCGGATATAGAACTAAATTCTTGCTATTCGGTCCTCTGGTTATGGTCATATTCACTCGCAACTGCCGCCAAAATGTAGAGCTATAAAAAGGGTCTCTTTCTACCTCTAATTACCTCACATTAATATGTCAATCCGGGAGCGTTTGTTATTACAAAGAGTGACTCAATCCGAGGCTATCATTTGTCAGAGTAATGCTAGTAGTACAGTGCCTAAGAAATACAAGAGTAAACGGATGCTTGTCTGTAACCAAATTACTTCAAAGAATAAATCACACACTCAGAAAACTCAACAGCTTATCAGTCAAGGGTTCGGCAGTGATAACCCATCCCTTCGGAAACTGATGGAAAGGAAACTAGAGCATAGACCACGAGCCTGGGAGCTAGACAGTGACTGCCAATGCTCACTACAACTTTAGATCATCTCTCACACCAAACCAACAACTGCAAGTAAATGGAACAGCAAAGCGAATAAAGGATTGAACAGCAAGTCTAAAATGGAACAGCAATTGAATAACTAAGTCCCACGGGTTGTAACCAAACTTAATTAACTCAAATACTCTCTTTGCAATCAAATAACATTCTTTCACTCTAAAGGCAATTCACACAAATCACACTAAAGGAACAGCAATAACGATTAATGAATTATGAAACAGTACTGATAAATTAGAAACGCACACAACGCAAACGTTTAGTATAACAGCTCTGTAACATAACAGTAAGAACATGCAATGAACTCTTGAAAGGATTAATAACTTGATACGGAGTCAACACACGATTCTATCTGCAAAAACCTCAATGATTCAATCTTTAACAGAGCATGTAATATGAACTTATAAAGCATATCAAATTACCAAATAACAATAATAAACAAACCACACAGAAATAAAGTCGTAATGGTACAGAAGCAAGTGTCCTTCAGGGCCGGGCCCTTAGCCTCCAAGGATACACCGCTTGAAGTTAATCCAGACGCGGAGATGAAATAATCACCAAGCTTTTATTAATGCATCGGTCAAAAATACATTGAACCAGTTCTCAACGAAACTTAATAATCAAAGCTGATGTTTTACAGAAAATTACATAAAAGCGTATCCTATCTCTATATCCTTCTATCTCAAGCTAACAGTGATGTCTCTTTATATAAAGACGACGGCGGAGATGTCCAAGTAACAAGGTAAATAAAGCAACGATCCCTCAGGATCGAAGATCCTGAGGGATTCGCCAAACTGTTAACTCTTCATCCTGTCTTTTCTTTTGCGCTGAGCTGGTGTCTTCTCCTTCTTTTCCGAGCCGATTTGCTTTGATCTGTTTATCCTTGTTTGCGTTCGGTTCTCGTCCAGAGGGACAACAGTTATCTCGACTTTGTCCTTTCCTTTGGAATGACAATCCCTCGTTTTCTCCTTTTCCTGTATAGAAAATAACCATTATCAGTGGCTAAGTCTTGCATATTAATTCTCACATGTTTTGTTATAGTTCCTTATTACTTTCCAAATTCATGACACAAAAAGGTTCACAAATTCTATTAAAAAGCTACTGAAATAATCATCAAAAGCATACCTTAGTACTCCACAACATGTCCTCACCTATGCCACATGGCCTCGTTTTCATCGTCGCCATCGTCCTCATCTCCATCCCCTGTCTGGTTTTTATTAATAGGTTTGTGTTCTTTGCAGGTTTGCTGCGTTAGAAAATTCATCACGATTTGCTACTTGGTTCGCAAAGTTCAAGAGCACCGCCCTCAACAGTTTTCGAGGAAGAAATTCGGGAGGCAAGCCACGGGCAGTTGCATGATATGACCGCCATTAAAGAAATCAAGGATATGAATCTATAGAACCCTCTAGAGAAAATCAAGAGATAGATCTGAGCAGGTGGGAGTATTAATTAGGCGGCATGAAATATCAGCGAAAGATTAAGAGTCACAGAACCCTGCATTAAAGACCTAAGGTTGAAATTCGAAGTTAGAGGGCCGAGAGTATTATACGCAGATACAAGCAACCTCGGAGTTTTATTGCAGCAAATTTACCACTCTCAGTCAAGTACAGAATGTTTGTACAATTTATTCTTTATGTCTTGATTCATGAAGAGATTTTTATCCTCAGCATTTATTTCTGGAGGTAAATTGTAAAGTACAGTCATTTATTTTGAGTCATTCACAGTGTGGGCGCGAAGGTTTTCTACCATTTTGTTCAAATTAAATCATTAAATGAGCTCCATCTACCTCCTCTAAAATTCTCTATCTTTTCTATAAAAACCGAGAAATAAGATATTAGAGGGGTTCCAGATTTCTATCAGCAGACTGTGCAGTGAAAAGGCTTTTGTATACATTTTGTAACACTTCTATATGAAGGTTCAGAGCCCGTAGGGTCTCAGTGAGGAGGAGTTATAACTGTAATGAGGATTCTAGTCTTTGGTATCTCACAGTATGTAATTTTCTCATATGTGTTAATACAATATCTCATTTCATGCTATTTATCTTCTTGTATCATGCTCTAGAATGCGAGTGGCTCACTAATCTTGAGTAAGGATTCATCCTAGTTGATGCCCATACTGGGGTTAGTCAAGCGCTTTAAATAGGCCTAGTCATGATATACCGTTCCATGTTCATCTTATCCATATTTTCTGCTATATTAGTTACTTGAGGAGGGTGCTTTTAAAACGCCATTGTCATGTATGGATTCTTAGTTGGATAAGCCCATATGTGATTCTGTTGTGTATCTGGGTATCAGTCTCATGTTAGCTAATATCTTCTTCATGTTTCTTCACTGCATCCACTTTCTGATATTTGATTTCTGTGGCATATTATTTGAACTGGCCCTCTTTACAGTAATTTGTCTCTTAACTGTCTGATGCCTTTGTATTGGAGTTTTGCATGATGTTCCTACACTATTCTTATCTTTGTATCAGCTTCTGAGAGAGATTGGTCCCATTTAAACTAATTTTCTTGTTCAACAAGAGATAGTAAGTGAGCTTTTGGATTGACAACCCAAGCTATATGATGAGCTCCTTGCTATATTAATATGTCCTAGGCACTGGTCTATGGACACTCTAGACTGTCTCTAGGGGTGACAAAATTGTCTACAATGCTCTTGGAATGCATGGGTTTAAAGTAAGGGGTTATTGAACCAATCAACCTCACCATGGATGAAGTATTTGGACTCCACCGCATATTGGTCATGGGTTTTCTAAGGAAGGAAATATCGACGATGGTGCATATCGTCCCAAGGATAATCAAGAGTGGTCATGGCTTTCATGATGTCTTCATCTAAATGGAAGATGGGCGGACTGGAGGAAGGGAGACCACTTGATGTGGATGGACTACCTAAGGCATCATCATGAGAGACAAGGTTCACATGTCGACAACAGGAGGGGACACATGAATAGTATATGGGATATCTACCAATGTTGAGAGTGGGGTATCCACCAAAGAAGGTTCGACCAAATCAGTATGGAGAACTCCAAAAGAATCTCCAGAAGAGGATCACATGGATGAATACAAGTAGAGAATGGTAGCAATTCTATCCATCATATCAACATCAAGAGCAGGAATCACAATGTTCCTATTCTGGCTCAATAATGGTGCTAGAATCTGCAGGTAAAGAAGTAGTGGGTTCATTACGAGCGACCTCTATTTCATGAAGTCCCTGACAATTATCACGAAAATATTCGAGATGAGGATAGTGATGAGAGTAGTGGAAAAATTTGTCATAGAAAGCACAAGGGTGATTCATGTGTAACAATTTTTTTTCTTTGCAGACTCAAGTAAGGTAACATGCACCTCTAGGATGTGAGAGTCAGGGAAAGTATCAACGACCACATGTTTGAGACGAGGGAGTTTAGGACAATTATTGGTGGCATGCCCAACAACATTACACAAAGCACACAATGAAGTAGGCTTAAGAGGCTTAGGTGGAGTTGGAGTTGTTTGGGGAGCCTTGTCCTTAGGTTCCTTATTTTTGGATTTTCCCCCCTCACCAAATTCTTTAGCAACACAAGTGGGCTCCTTTTGAGGTTTTTGTGGAACTGAAGCAAAGGAAGGGGCAATAGGGACCGGTTGTACTAAGGTTAAAGTAGTATATGGTTTTAGCTGACCTGGTGGAGTGTTTGATGGGGGATCGATGTACCATACTGGGATCCCCAGGTTCATATTTGGTAAAATCAAAGTAGACATAATAGGAACATAAAATATTCCTGGTGGAGGAAATAAAAACGGTATCTGACCTGTAGAATAATAGTCTAGTAGAATGAATCCCAAATGGTTAAGGCCTTGAGGAACAGTTCCTGGTTGAAAAGGAGGAGGAGAGACACCAACCAAAGGAGGAGGTCCTTGAGAATTTTATCTTCATGATTGGGTCAAGTGGGAAACAACAGGTCGCAAGGGTGTTGGCTATTGAATGGGTGTACCAGACTGCTTGTGAGCTTGTAACATGCAAACACTGGACGAGCTGGGATCAAAAGGGCTAGAGGTGGACCATAGTATTGTTGAAAGTAAACAAGAAATTGTAGCACACACACTAGTGTGGGACCACAGGTCCTAGCGATACATTAGTGTGAAATCCAATTTAATTAATAAACTGGTGCAATGTCTAATTTAATTATCCCTTAATTAAATTTGACAATAAAATGTAATATTATCTCATAATCACTTGTAATAGTTAAATAAGTGTGATAAACTCAGTTAGCTCATGTATTTCGAGTTGAGGGTGGTTGGTGAGGCATGCAGAGTGATTCTATTATTTATGGATTTGGAATTGTAGTTGGTGCATTAGTTTAATGCATGAGTAAACAATTAACTCAGTTAGGTGAGTGAAAGTCAGTTGAACTAGTTGTAATTGTTTGTTCCAATAGTGAGATATCAAGTGAATTAAATTAGATTTAATTCACAGTTAGTGATCTGCCATGCAAATGATGATTTACTATTAATAGCTTCATGCATGTTAGTTCTAGTGAAGACCCAGTTGAGACAAAGGTTACAGGGATGTTAACTATCAGTTGTATCATTAGTAGGTTGCCCGCATGCAACCAGACATCCATTGGATTGCCCATGATTCTTGTGTAGTTTTGGAAGGATAAAATTCCTAAAGAATAAGGATTGCATTCCACATGAATTTCACAAGCAAGGTAGGCTAAGTGTTGGTCGATTTTGTCCGGGTCAGTGTGAGACAGTTGTGAGAGTGCAAGAGACTCTTGTGAGAAGAATTCATTGTAATTATTTCATGATTCCATGGTGAATATACAATAGAAGATAGAGGGGTTTTGAGCAGTAATGTTTCCCCGGGAAAATATCTGTGTTGTGGTTTGATTTGTTTCTTTCTGCACTTGTTGTGATTGGCAGTTGTGTTTATTTTCTGCAATTGATTTGTAGAAGGATTCAATATCTAGCTTTTGTACATTGCTTTATCATATTGAATCCATTGATATACATATGTTTGTATAATTTCTACATGGTATTGGAGCATAGGAAATCACTTTAGTGGAGGAGAAGTTGAGTTTGTTACTAAATAGAATTCAAATTTGCAAAAGTATTCTTGGTGCGATAAGCAGATCAAGATAGAAATGGCTTTCAGTGGCTTGATATTGGAGTATGCACTTGAGGGCAGTTCCAATTATATTGTGTGGAAATACAGGATGGAGGCAGTAATCGAGGACAATGGGTTGAAATAATTCATTGATAAATACATTACCAAACCCGCTGTAGCAGATGCTGCAAATCTTGATGCTTGGAAAACGAAGGTTGCAAAGGCAAGGAGGATCTTACTGGAGGGAGTATGAGACCACATTGTCTCAAGTATCCATGGAAAAGCAACACCATATGCAATGTGGAAAGCTTTTACATATATGTTTTAGAGCATCACTAGTGATCATAGAAAATTGGCACTGAAGGAAAAGCTCGGGAAAATAAAAATGGAGAAAGGTGACACCATTCTGAAATATTTGACAAAATTTTTCCAATGCCTGGATGAGCTTGGGAGCATCAGAATTACTATTGGGTTGATGACTTAGTGAGCCTAGCTCTTCTAGGACATCCCAAGAGTTGGCATAGTTGTCAGGACTCTGTGATTGGGAGGGAGAAGCTGCCAGATTGGGAACAAATTTGGTCGGATTTGGTGTAAGAAGAATTCAGGCAGAATACCAAGGATGGATCTTCATCTAAGACAGATGATGAAAAAAATTGCGCTTTAGATTCCAAGGTGAAGAAGGGGAAAGGAAAGAAATCCTATTACAAATCTGAGTTTGGAAAATATTGTAAGAAGCGTGACATGTCTAGAGTGAAGTGTTTTCACTATCACGAGCATGTAAGTTATGCCACTAATTTTCCACAAAAGAAGAATAACAAGAAGACTTCAGGATTTGCAGCAGGTGAGGCTTTGGCATCACAATTTGAGCTTGACTTCTTGCTCATTGCATGAATGGTTTCAAGTGTAATGGGATCGGTGTTGTACTTGGATAGTGGTGCATATTTCCACATGACGAGAGGCAAATAAATTTTCAGTAGCTTGGAGGAGAGGGACTTCTAGATGCATATCGAAATGGGTGATGATGGTAAGGTAAAGCCTTCTTATTAAAATATGTAATGCATGTACTAGGCTTGAAGAAAAAATTAGTTTCAGTCGCAATGTTGGAGGATAGAGGCTATGATGTAGTTTTCAGTGAAGGGAAAGCTTTCCTTCGACACAAAGCCACAGGACAAGCCAAGAAGATTGGGATTCGTGTGAAGAATCTCTATAAACTTGATGTAGATGGTTGTGCAACATTGATGGGTAAGGGGGACAAAGTGGTGAGCTGAGATGAGGGTGAGTTATGGCACAGGAGATTGGGCCATCTAAACCATGGAGCCTTGAAGGTCATGCAACAGATTTCTATGGGTCTTCCCAAGGGTACTCTTGTGTATTTAGACACATGCAAGGGATGTACTATGGGGAAGTATGCAAAGGCCACTTTTCACGAGAAGGAGAACCGAGATTCGGAAATCCTCGAGAGATTTCACTTAGACTTGTGTGGACCATTCTATACTGCTTCAAAAACAAAGCACAAGTAACATGTGATATTTTTTGATGATTTTTCTAGAAAGTGTTGGATCTACTTCATGCAGAAGAACGATCAGATGTTCTCAAAATTTCTTGAGTTCAAAGCACTGGTGGAGAAAGATATGGGGAAGCATGTGAAGGCTCTTAGGAGTGACAATGGTGGTGAGTACATCTCCAATGAATTCAAGAACTTCTGTAGAAAAGAAGGAATTCAGAGAGACTTGATTGTGCTTCATAACCCACAACAGAATGGGGTTGCAGAAAGAAAGAATAGAACAATTTTGGGTGTAGCACGAGCGATGTTGCATGATTTGGGCCTACCATTGCATCTGTGGGTAGAGCCATGCAACGCAACAGTATTCTTGCAAAATGATAGTCTTCATTAGATACTTGGCATGAGTACACCAGAGGAGGCTTTTTCTGGTAAGAAACCTGATGTTTCATATTTTAATATTTTTGGCTCATTTGTTTATGTGCATGTGACCAAAGATGCCAGGAAAAAGCTCGAAACAAAATTTGAGATTTGGATATTTTTGGGGTACACTGATACTCCCCACAACTATCAGGTGTATTTTCCAAACATTAGGATGACTATTGTGAGACGAGATATAAAATTTGATGAGGAGAAAGCCATACAATTGTCCCTTTAGAGGGAGCTAGATTTGCATGCAGATGAGGAAATCTTGGTTATAGAGAATGAACCTCAAGATGTGGAGCAGCCACATGTGGAGGATCATGGAGTTGCAGAAAAAATTCATGCAGAGCGATCCACCATAAATGGTAGAAGGCACACCACAAAAGCTGATAGATTGAGACTTGATGTGACAAATCATGTAGGAGCATCTACTTCACTGCGCAGAAATAGATAGTCTCCAAACAGGTTTTAATGGATACATGGCTCTTATGAGCAAGTGTTTTGTGATAGAACCATCCTCCTTTGAGGAATTAGTGCAACAACCAATTTTGGTTGACGCTATGGTAGAGGAGTATGACTCCATCATCAAGAAAGGTGCATCGGAATTTGTCCCAAGACCGGTCAAATCAGTGGTTGGATCTAGATGGGTCTATAAGGTGAAGCAAGTGGCATATGAGAGTGTGGAGAAGTACAAGGCTAGATTTGTGGCCCGGTTATTCTCACAAGTTGAGGGGATTGAATATGAGGATACTTTCACACTGGTTGCGAGATAATCATCGATTAGATCTATCCTTGCACTCTCAACACAGATGGGGTGGCGCATTCATCAGATGGATGTCAAAATTGTGTTTCTCAATGGATTTATTGAGGAAGAAGTGTACATAGAGAATCTAGAAGGTTTCAAGATATTTGACAGTGAGTCACATGTTTGTTGACTCAAGAGAGCACTATATGCGTTGAAACAAGAACCACGTTCTTGGTACACTCAGATTGACAACTATTTCACAAGGTTGGGCTTCACCAAAAGTGAAGCGGATGAAAACCTGTACCAGATTGTGGTTGATGGTAAGCTCTTGATCATCATGATTTGTGTTGATGATCTAATTTGGACAAGTGAATAGCAATTGATAACTTCTCGCAAAGAGGATCTTGCAAGGGATTTCAGAATGAAGGACATGGGACTCCCTCACCATTTCCTTGGTTTGGTAATATGGTAGTGGGATGGTGAGATATTTGTTTCTTAAGGGAAGTATGCTAAAGAGATTCTGGGTAAGTTTCACATGGAGAGATATAAACCCATGGATACTCCTCTTCTAGGAAATTGGAGGAAATAGGATGCTACTTTAGGAGAAGTAGTGGACAGTACTGTTTATAGGCAGCTAGTGGGTTCACTTATGCACTTGGTGAACACCAAACCAGACATTTTCTATGCAGTTAACTAGATGAGTCAAGCTATGGTTAAGCTGACCAAGCTCTTTTGGAAGGTGGGGAAGCATGTATTGAGATATCTCAGGGGCACTACAGAGTATGGATTATGGTACAAACAGATAGAGGGAGTGAAGCTTCAAGGCTTCACAGATGTATATTGGGTAGGCATTCCATCAGACAAAAAGAGCACATCAGGAGGAATCTTCAACATAGGATTGAGAAAAGTTTCTTGGTACAACAGGAAGCAGCGATCTGTGGCACTCAGTTCAGCCAAGGAAAAGTACATAGCGACAATTCAGGCTGCATGTGAGGTCATCTAGATGAGAAAGATCCTAGTTGGTTTGTTTGGTTCTCAGATGGATCCGACGGTGATACATTGTGAAAAAACATATTTGCATTAAAATATCGGTTAATCTGGTATTCCATGATAGATCCAAGCACATAGACATCTAGTACCACCATCTTAGATATTTTGTTCATAGGCGCATTATGTTATTTCAGTACATTCCCACGGAAGATCAGGAGGCAGATATTCTGACGAAGGCACTCGCCAGGAGAAAATTCGAATACCATAGTGGCAAGATCGGAGTGGCAGATAATCCCTTTCTTGTTGAGAGGGAGTGTTGAAAGTCAACAAGAAATTGTAGCACACACACTAGTGTGGGACCACATGTCCTAGCGATACATTAGTGTGAAAGCCAATTTAATTAATAAATTGGTGCATTGTCTAATTTAATTATCCCTTAATTAAATTGGACAATAAAATGTAATATTATCTCATAATCACTTGTAATAGTTAACTTTGTTTGATAAACTCAGTAAGATCATGTATTTTGAGTTGAGGGTGTTTGGTGAGGCATGTAGAGTGATTCTATTAATTGGTGCATTAGTTTAATGCATGATTAATCAATTAACTCAATTAGGTGAGTTAAAGTCAGTTGAACTAGTTGTAACTGTTTGTTGCACTAGTGAGAGATCAAGTGAATTAAATCAAATTTAATTCACAATTAGTGATATGCCATGCAACTGATTATTTACTATTAATAGCTACATGCATGTCAGTTCCAGTGGAGACCAAGTTGAGACAAAGATTAAAGGGATGTTAACTATTAGTTGTATCATTAGTAGGTTGCCTGCATGAAACCAGACATCCATTGGATTGCCCATGATCCTTGCACAATTTTGGAAGGCTAAAATTCCTAAAGAATAGGGATTTCATTCCACATGAATTGCACAAGGCAGGAAACCTGATAAGAGGTTGAGAATTGGCTAAGTGTTGGTCGATTTTGTCCGGGTCAGTGTGAGATAGTTGTGAAAGTGCAAGAGTCTCTTGTGAGAAGAGTGCATTGTAATTTTTTCATGATTCCATGGTGAATATATAATAGAATATAGAGGGGTTTTAAGCAGTAATATTTCCCTGTTAAAATATCTATGTTGTGGTTTGATTTGTTTCTTTCTGCACTTGTTGTGATTGGCGATCGTGTTTATTTTCACAATTGATTTGTAGAAGGATTCAGTATCTAGCTTTGGTACATATCTTGATCGGATTGAATCCATTGATATACATATGTCTGTATAATTTCTACAAGTATGCACCAAGAAATGTGGAATCTTTATAAACTCCCAAAGAGACATTGGTGAGAGGCGAGACAAGTTGATTTTCGATCATCGACGAGATGGTAGACTCGAGTGATGTATGAGACTTAGGATCGTAATATGTCAATTTTTTGATGGTGACGATATTTCCGTTATGGGGGAACCACATCTTACGATGAACTGCAGATGCAACAACTGACATTCCTAGGTATAGCTACAACCGAAAATAATATCTTAATCCAAGGGGGCATCGATGACTTCTATGTCAATGAAAATAGTCTTTCCATCAACTATGATAGGACAGTTGTGATACATTCCAAGGGGTTGTGAAGGGTGATCGTACCAAGCACATAAAGTGATAGTTGACAGGGATAAGGAGGTGACCCGAGTTGTTTCCAAATACTGGCTTCCATCACACATGTGGAGGCGCAAGTTCATCTATAATACACCATTGGACAATGGCATTTATAATGGCGATTGGTATTTGGAAAGAAAATAATGAGGGAAGAGGAGGATGTTCTAACTTGTCAACATCAAATATGATCAAGAGATTTTCTAAAGTGTCAAAAATGGCCAAATCAGATAGTAGAGATTTCCTTTGGGATGGGAATGTCTAGAGAACTTCTAACGTTGAAATGGAGGTAGAATACTATGCCAAGTCATCTACTATGCTATATGTGTGGATGGATTTGTCTAAAGCAACATTATGATGTAATGGCCCTATCGGGATATTTGGCATGAACGTTGCCTTAGGCTGATGGATATGTAAGGGACCATTTGGTGTTGGGATAGAATCAATGGACACTTGTGTTTGGGGCTTGGCCGCAGACGTAGTAGTTGGTTGTCATAATTTTGCGACCGGGTCTGGAGATTGACTTGGGAGGTATTGACCTTGTCAAAGTTCATCATGAGAATCTAGTAATCAGGGTGACTAGACTGCTGAGGTGGAGGAGCGACTTGACCTTGCTAAGGGAAAGGATTAGTGAGCACAACCAGTTGAGGTGGAGAAGTATTCCCATATGCCACACCACATATTGTTGTCCTCGAAAGGCTGCTTGGGCATCCCACATTTGACGCACTTTGGGTAAAAGTGGAAAATCATTTGTATAATGGCCATATACAACACAACATGCACAAGGCTTACTTTTACGAAGAGCCTTGTTATGCTTGGACTGATCTCCCTGGTGTTGGGTTGTGGTATTTTGCTGGTTCCCTTAGGGTGCATTCGGTTGAGTACCTTGGCTATCCCGGTTACCTACAGTTGTTGGTTCTAGTTACATTTCCCCTTATTTTTTTTATTCAAATTGGGGGGATTGGTTATGCTATGCTAAGCATACACTTGAATGTGAGGAGGTGGTGGACATTGTGGCAGAGGTTTAGGAGGCATGGGAGGATGAGGCGATGATTCCTGAGGGGCTACAGCGCTTGGTGGTGCATAAGGATAATAAGGAGAGGGGGAAACATCCTGGTAAACAAGTCAAGCAATAGCTAGCCCTGGCATCCGTTGATGTGGTTGGGAAAATTCATAAGATGTGCTTGGTCCAGGATACAAGTTTCCTGGAGGAGGGGGATAAGTTTTGGAGGAACTGGTTCCCCCCTTAGGGTGAACATAAATCATCTTAGGAGGAGCATATGGAAATGAGTGTGAAAGGGATCCAACGATACTGTCAATGGCATGAGATGCGTCTGGTGTAGTGGCACCACCAGCTCTAGGGAGGCCTATTAAAATGGTATAACATAACCTGATTGGGTGTAAATCAAGTCATATTTTAAGGCTATCAGGAGAGCTTCTTCCCCGATATGAGGAAAATGATATGTGACATATTTTCCTATGGGGGCTAAGAGCGTTCTAAGAAACCAATCCATATCATTTATGGTCATCGAATGCATGAGCTCTACACATGCTCCTTCTTCTACGACATTCTTGTACATGGTCAGAAAGGTGGGTGGAAGAAGTTTGACGGAATGCGGTCCATAATTCAGTATCAGTATCATAATGAAGAGGTAACTGGAAATATGACGAAAATGCTTTATCAAGAGTCACAAATGTGGAATGAGAAGCAAAGGGTTGGTATATATATCACTTCGCAACATCTCCAGTGAGCGTGGTATATATATCACTTCAAAACATCTCTAGTGAGCGTGTGTTGGAATAATTGAAGACATATGGAGTCATCAGCGATAGATTTTGATGAACACCAGATGTGAAAGGAGCGAACGTGATTGGTGGGATCTTCTCCAAGATTTCCCTCAAACTTAGTTATGTCAGAAGGAAGTTTGGTTGGCATAACTAGCCAACCAGCATCATGAAGAATGGGATCGTTAGTTAACTGGTTAAAATCTGGGAGGCTTAAACCAACCATAAAAGGGAGTAATGGGGTGGCAGTGACCATAGTTGTAGTGGTTCTGCTAGTGGTGTTAACTAGGTTGGGATCCAGGTTACCACATTTTTTCCCTGCACCTATATTGGTTCCTGACATGGTGGCGGTAAGAGGCTGAGAATATGTGGAGTCAGCAGAAGAAATCGATGGATCAGTATAACTAGAGTCAAAAGAGGGACTCGATAGAGGACTAGGAGGATTAACTCGAACCCGAGGGGGCGAAGTAATATGTCCTAACAGAAAATGAGGATGGAGACCTCAGATTCTCAGCGAAAAACACCTAGGGGGCATAATGATGTCAAGACACAGATGAAACAGAACCTGGCTAAAGGATGATAAAGACAGAAGAGTGAGAAACAACAAGAAAACACCTAGTGCAGTGGTGCCAAGTGTAAACTGAATATATATGTGCTACTCTAATGCAACAAGCACATCCTATCAAAATAAAAATTACCTCTAGCCTAAAGGTTATCAAAATTCTCAAACAAGCCTAGAATTTGTTGTTTTAGATGGTATTTCAATGAACTTCACACTCACAAGATCCAATCCCCGCAAGGAAGAACCACCTAGAGAAAGGTAGGGTAGAGAATCGTTTGCTTCCCACAGATAGTCCTATAAGGAATTTTCTTAAGATAGGCAACTAAGGTTACCTTTGTCCCATGGGGGTGGTCGAGTCTTGAGATTATTGGTAAATCAGAAAACACACAAAATTCCCTACCACGAGTTGGGTAGCCCTAAGGAGAACTGCTCGCACGATGTCCTAGCCTAACCCCTTATGAAACACATTTTTGATGCACTCTAGCTTTGAATGTGGGATGGTGAAGGATTTAAAGCTCCCTATTAACTCAAATTTCTGTCTCAATGTATGTGATTGATGGGTGTTGTTGGAAGCCTATCCCACTGATCCTACACCTAATTAAAAACATTGTTTTGGCCCTGATGCTGAAGTGGGATTAATCCATGTGAATTAGATTTATTAAGTGGTGTGTTTAAGTCTTGGCTTGACGATGTTAACCAAACTCTTGTTCGCTTTAGGTGTGAGTGTGCGAAAATAAGTGTGTATTGTCGATGAGTTAATTAAGCATGTTTTATGATGATTCAAAAATGAAGCTGAAATAAAATGTTCAAAACTGTAAATAAAACTGAAATAATGGCAGTGAAATAAACAATAAATCAAGCATAAACCCCACCCAAACAAGGCTTTAAAACAATAATACTAGGAGAGGAAAACTAGAAACTAAAAAAATACTAAAAAAGGTCACGAGACATAATTTCTATGGGACTGGGATCTAATGAATCTATATTGCTGAAAATGGTACAATAAAACAACAAAAAACCAGAGGGGAAAAATGCAGCAAAGGATAGGACAAAAGCTTTAGAACCTAGGGAAAAAAATGGGACCCTAAGGGGGAAGGCAAAACAAAAATCAAGAGGGAGTTTTTTATGCTAAAAAAACCTATCTTAAAGGTTTGTAAAAAGAATGGATCAAACCCTGAAACAATGGTTGAAAGTATTGAAAAATATCAGACTACCTACTCAGCTAAACCCTTCCTAAAAAGGTGGAAGTGTACTGATACCCTATGGTGATTATTTCTAATTCAAAGAGAAAAAATTGGCATATATAGGCCTAAGATGAGATAAAACAATGGTCAAACAACCCAAAACAATGCTCTTAGTAAATCGAAAATTACTGAAAACACAGTTTTTGACCTGTTTTCAATAAAAACGCAGATTTTGAGGAAGAAAGGGAGTTGTGGAATGGAAAACATAGTTTATGGACTGGAAAGTGTGTTTTTCTCTCCTCAATTCTCGGGCAAAAGGTCTTAGACAAATTTTTTGTTTCCTATTCGGCTAATACCTGTGACGTGCGGAAAACACTAGAAAATTATTAAAACTCATAATTCTAACTAAATAAGGGAATACAAGCTGAAAATAGACATTAAGAGACTGAAAAAAAACTGAATAAAAACCTTTATTTCTGAAGTTGTTGGTCACCCAGGAATCTGAATTACACCAGTGGAGTCACCATTTGTTGACGATAAATGTAACTAAAGACCCAGTGGAGTCTCCATTTGTTAGTGTGAAGTTTTCTAGTAGGTGTACCAAAAAGGCTTCACTTAAGCCATGAGTGAGTAATGGCCCTAACAACAGATGTGACTATTTAATTCCTCCTATCTACCCTAGAAAGTTAAGATGAACCCTACAAGAAAACTAATCTATGCAACAAAAAATGTTAAACAACAATAATAAAGAACTAATGTAAAAACCCCAACCATGGACAAAGCGATTTAACATGAAAAAGTGATATTATTACACCTGGTGAAGGAGACTTGTACAAAGGTTACATATCCCCCTCAATGTGATGGGTCCTTTGGCTATCCTCGTTGCTTGAGTATTAAAATCTCTCTCTCTCTAATGTATGAAACCCAAATAATGTGTGTTGAACTCAGATGGGAGCTCGATTCTAAAAGATGATGATAACGACGATGATAGTGATCATGGTGAGGAATGGATGGAAAAACCCTCTTATTATAAAAAAATATTGGGTTACTCTTGAGAATGGAGAATAATAAAATATTATTAACCACAATCTAGAATTTAACCGCTTAGAATATTTTACTACATTTTTTAGAGAGGGAAAATATATTTAAATTGGTTAAATACCTTTATTTAGAAATAATAAAAAATCAAATGATTTATTTATTATTTATTATTTCAATGATGATTTGTTTAACGAGTTGTCTTTAATATGACTTTTTGAAAAGTTTTCTGATTTATTTTTCCGATCTAATTTCTCTAAAATATGGTAGGAATTCATTGAAATCACAAGTTTTATGGGTAAACTATGCACAAAGAAGTGAAATAGGGTTATTTCAAGGTGTTTAATCCATATATGCAATAAAAAAATCAGTTTAAATAACACAAATCAAGATTTCACCTCAAAATTTTCTGTTGGATTCCTGCCAGAAAATCCACCAGAAACTCCAAAAATTCGCATTAAAGACAAATCATTTGTTTAATCATTCCTGGGTGATTTAGTTAAATTTGACAAGGAATTTTAACTAAATAAATATTTAATTAATTATTCCTAGAGAAAAATCAAATAATTAATGATTTATTTAATTATTTCTCATGATTGGGACAAATGTGACAAGAAGTATTTATTAAATAATGATTTAATAATTATACCTAGAGGAAAATCAAATAAATAATGATTTATTTAATTATTCCTCATGGGGTTTCTAGTTTTAACTAGGGAAAATTTTAGGTGCTAATATTTGCAAGCGGGCTAATTTTCCATGCTTTTTCCAAAAAAAAAGATTCGCCAATTTCTATTTTTTCCTAAAAATGATTCGCCAAAATATTACAATACAAAATTATTTAACCTTAACAATCACCAAAATTTTATATAGACTAATATAAAATAATTGGAAATATAAATATTTCTACAAAAAATTCACCAAACATTTTACAATTTGCATATTAGGGACTAATAATATTCGCCAAGGTTTATAAACTTTAACATAAAATTCCATACTTAAAATCTTCCCTGAAACTTTTAACCAAAAATAATTTAATAAATTATGGTTTATCAAATTATTTCCTATAGTTCAAGAAATGTTACTATGGTAAAATTTGTCTTACATGGTGTATTTCAATCCACCTAATTAGAAATGGCCAGGTGATAATTTTTTGGTGATAACAACTCCTACACTACCCTACCCTAATTTAGAGATTGGAAGGTTTCCTTCAAGTGTAGGAGTGCTTCGAGTGTATCCATGTAAATAACAAAATACTAAACGTACTCACACTCAGATTTAAAAAGTAAACTTTCACGTATACTAGAGTGTGAGAGACTAGTTAATTTAACTGATATGGTATCAATATCAGTCAAATGGTAGAGGAAGATTAGATACTGACGATCGTTTGGAACCAAGCTTAAATATAGTCTACGTATTCACAATTTTCTAACTCATTAAAAAATATTGGCATGTACTCCTTTAGTATGTTATGCAAGTATTCCACAACTTTATGATTGCTCTCTTGGAGGCATATGGGATCTGGTGAAAGACAAGAGAAAATCCTCAATATTGGGTACCAATGTTTGTTCCTTAAATTGAAAAGGATGGTTAAGGGAAATTCTAGGGTTTTTCTCTTGATATTGTTCATTAGATTCAACAAGAGTTTTAGGACAATTTATATCCATATATTGTTCCTCTGATGGTCCTTGGATTGGAACTTCTTCCCAGGGTAAATGCTTTGTGGTCATAGTGTTAGTTACTGGATTCACTCCCTTCCCCAATCTAAAAGATATGAAATTACATTCAATAGGGGGTGAGTAGGAATAATGCATGTTTTAACTTGTTGTGCAACCTACTTGTTGGGATTAGGGTTAGGGTTTTATTGCACAAGTAGTTGGGACCATAGAGGAGGATGACATGGTGGTGTATTGAGTAGGAATTCTAGTTGTTTTGGCTTAGGAAATTGAGTTTGCATGGGAAAATACCTTAGAGAGGAGGATCCAAGCCAGCCTTGAGGCTATGGGGATATCTGACTGAGGGAGGAGGCCACTATGGCCATAAGATAGGGTATTCAATCGAAGGAGGACTAAAATTTTTCCATGGAACTATAGGATTATACATATACTGAGGATTTGATGTAGATAACAGGCATTATTCCAAGTATTAAATGATGATACGTTTTGAGTTATACCCAGAATCAATTTGATTCCTTACTTAATTCCCTGAATACTTCTAGTAATCCTAGCAGTGATGGGAAATGACTTGTTGAGAGATCCTCCTCACAAATACCACAAAATTTCAAACTGCTAGGTGGACACTCTCTGTAGGAGTGCTTCTCCCTACAGTTGGAGCAGAATATAAAGAGAAGTTCTTTAATTTGAACATGCTTCCATTCTTCTTGCAAACCATCCAATTGTGAATTTAGAGAGGAGTCTGTAACTCCTATTCCTATAGCATATTTCAAAAACTGAGAGGAAAGTTTTCGAAAATTCTTACCAATATTAAAGATTCCTCTTGAATACCTAATGCATAATTCAAAAACATCATCATATGGTAGTTGAAAAACATCACATGTTCCTATCAGATTTAAGATTTCTAAATATTCGTCTTTGATTCCTTTGAGTAGGAGTGTTTTCAATATCTCTTTTTCCAACTATTTATGCTTTGATTTTTGAAGGTTATATCGAAATCGCTTCACTTAGTCCTCCAAACTTTCATTTTCTCCTTTTTTCATACTAAAAATATCTTCACTGGCCTTGCGGTATTCTTGGTATTTCTTCAAGAGTACATTATCCAAGTCATCCCATGTTTGAATGCATTTCCCACCAAGGCTCATCAACCATCGAAGAACTGCACCTTTTAAAGTAAGAGGAAACACTTTCAGCCTTTGAGCATTAGTACAATAATCATATCCTCTACAGAGTAATTCAAACTCAAATAAGAATGTATTTGGGTCTTTTTTTTCCAAACCATGAAAATTTGGTAGAATAGATGGGTGAATGATGTGAATTTGTGCCACTCTTCTTGGGTATCTGATAGGGAATTCAAAGGTAACAATGTGTGCATTTCTTCCCAAAATAGAAGATGTCTTCACATGATTCTTTGAGAATCCTCCTTCGAATGTTCATGCTAACTAGTTAATGAAATGGGTGGTGGTTATAACACCACTTAGTTGAAGCCTTCATGAGTACGCCATTGGATGATTTCAACAACATTTGATATTATCCTTGAATGCCTCATTGAAATATTTCTTGAAATACCATCTTTCTATTATTCAACAAGCTAGCTGGTATATTATGCCAGCACACACACACACACACACACAGATATATGAGGGGGAGGGGGGGAGGGGGGTGGGGGGTGCTCTTAAAGCACACTAGAAATGAAAACAAAATATGCATGAAAGAAAATTTACTCAAAAGGAAAAAAATGCAGGAAAAACTAGGTAAGAAATCAAATCCAATTGGAGTAGGTCACGAAGGTCAATCCCCTGAGGGCCTCCTAGAAACAACACCAAGATGTTGGGTTTAATATATGGTGGATTAATGGAACAACATTTAATTGTCAGTCCAGGGTTTGTGGACTTCGAGGCATAGAACTGGAAATTCCAGGGAAAGACTTTAGGGACTTGCAAAACAAAACCCTAATTTGTTTATAAACTTCTCACACCTTAAGTTCTTGCACTATTCAACCCCATAATCCTAAAATCAAAAGAATTCATTAGAGATGAAATCCTAAACACTAATCTTGCAATCTACCAACATTGAAAGAAAACCATAACTATTAACAACTAAAAATAAAACTCTAACTACATATAATTAAAAATATAACCCTAATTATTGAAATGCAATCCCTAGCTACTAATTAATCGGAAACCTAAGAATGAACTAAGAAAATGTAAAGACTGTCTTTGAAGGGTAAAACAAACGAAACCACTAAGTTTATCATGATCCTACGCTAGGTCCTACTGTAAGCTATCTCTGTGTGTAAATCAAAAGAAAGATTCCAAATTTACTAACTGTGCAATCAAATCATCATGTGCATAAATAAAAATGTCTTCACTCATATTTCAATACTCAATCCAAAAGAAAATTAATGCACTTTCAACCAAACATGAGTCTTAGAAATAACCAACTATCACAATCAAAGGAACACCCTGCAACCATAAAAATTCAAATTCTTAAAGATAGACTCCTTGAAATAATTTATATAAATTGAAACCTATATGGCATAAAATCTAAACTCGTGTGCCGCTTCAAAATATTATTTTTTCACGAGTTCCTTTTGAATTGAATCTGCATGACAAGTCCCTTCATAACCAATCCTCAAAATGAACCTACAGGAAAATACACAATACTGATATCAAATTCTTTGTTATGAGAGCATATTACTTTTATAAATGCATTGCCACCAACATCAATATATATGTGGAGGCTCCATTTTTTATGTGCACAAAAATCAAGGAATAATGCTATGGAATTTGAGATTTATATTTCAAGTCAATCCAAATTCTAGGACCTCAAATTCCCTTGATGCTAATCAGATTAGAGACAATGAATTTGATACTTATAAAAGATGTGATGTAATAGTTTGCATAAAAGGGGATATTCAGATCTTCAAACTTGACACTTATTGAAAAATCCTATGGATGAAGCCAAATTCAATTGAAGTTCAAAAACAATTTTATTTCTATGATAACCAAATTTAAACCAAAGAGAGAGGCATCAAAATTTGCAAAAAAATTAAACTACCTTTCAAAATAGTTATGCCATGCAAGTCCTTCTTTTTTTAGATCCAATATAATGGAAACAAAATAGACTTCGTGAATTTCATCCAGGATTTGTGATGCATGCAATTTCATTAAGATTATGACCCTTTTAAGATAGTATTTTTCCCAAGTTTCCTTCAGGAATGCATGCAGTTTCATTAGTATGTTTCTTGTTCCAAAGAAAGAGACAAACATTTACCATGTTTTTCAAATCAATTGCGAAAGCCTAATATCGTCAATTTAACAATGAGATTCAAATCTGATCTTAGATCCCTATCAAACTAATATTCGTTCAAAGATTATGGAAATATAAATTGCGGACATCAAAACACAAGGAATGAATCTATAAGCAATGAACCCTTTCTGAGAGAATTAGCATTACAATATGTTAGAGCTGATGTGATCTACACTATGAATCAATGGATAAATCCAAATTGTATGTGATCTGATATACCTTATATTAATAACTGAAAAAATATTCCAAAACTAAAAACAAATACACAAACTAGAACACTGGATCATAAATTATTGGACACTAGTTAACAAATATAGATCCTAGTTAAATAATTTCACAAGAAATAGGGAAATGAGCTAGATTGGCGGGCCTAGCCAACCATCTCATGCCCCCATAGAAAATTTAAATTACAGAAAAGGGATTATAAAAAAAAAAATAGATCATAGAACCTAACGTAAAATTTTGTATTCATACAATTCTCAGTCTTCAGTCAAATGCTCAGGGTCCAACACCCAAAAGAGAGTCGCCTTAGAGTCTAAACCAATAACCTTGCTTCAATAGTATCGTTGATAGCACATGTCCATGACTTGCCCTTTTATAATTTTTACAAAACATTACCATAATTCAAACCAACCAATCGAGTACAAATGAAATGGAAATAAATTCATAACAATTTTCCATTGGAAGGAAGTATGGAACAACCACTAATTAATCATATATTTGGTGCATGTAAAAATTTGTTCCATATGCTGATTTTTTTCATTTTCTTTAAATCTAGATGTGATTTTAGAAATTTGGAAAATTGTGTTTTTTTAACAAATATGCTTCAAATAACTTTTTGTATCTTCCAAAGCTAAGGATTTTTGAAAACGACCCATGAAGTACTCAATTTTTCATACCGGGAACAAAAACCATGTCCCATAATTTTTAGATTCGACCTCATCTACAAGTAAATCAAGGAGGAATTTGAATATTTTTAAAACTGTTGCAAATTTGGGTTGAAGCATTAATTATCTTCTAGAGATCCATTTGTGTGACCTGGGCGTGTTTTGACTCACATGGGAGCATGAAGACGTTACTATGGAAAAAAAACATGTCCCTGATTTTCTCCCGAAAGTGGGCCAATATTTCGAATTATAAACGGTTGTATGTCACTATACTGTTGGCGCAGGATCAGATGAAAAATTTGTTACATGCTACAATATGATCTCACCTGGTCCTTTCTCAAGTCGTTGATGCACAAATGACCAATTATTAACGTTTACTTGCCATAGGAGGGACCATTTTTAATAACAAACTCGCATAATTATTATTAAATTATTGAAAAATAAGGGAAATTAAATAAGTTACCTTGTCATGCATATATTTACGATAATAGCCCACAAATGTGAAAAATGATGACAATAACCATAAGAAACAGATAAAAAAATAAATGATTACGGGAAAAAAGGTGTGAAAAAATTCAATAAAAATGAGGCCCAACACAAGAATTATTCTATCCATAATTTGTATTCCTTATACATATGTGGATTTCTCCGAGGAAAAGAGAAAGGGGAGGATGGGTTTGAGTCTATTGGAAATTAATTTAGAGATGATTTTCTAGACTATATTGCATAAATAAATAAGGAGATAGTTAGAGGGAATGGTGGCGCCGATGGATTTGGGAATGAGGGTGATGAAAGTAGCATCTAGGGCCGAGAGAATGGAGGAGGAGCATCTGGAATATTCTACGATTTTCCATATTTCATGATTTAGGATGGGATGACAGACTTGATAGAATTATAATGTTAAGCCATTCGGGCATGTGGATTTTCCTTTAGGCATATCCTTGACTACAATTTCAACCTCCTGCATAGTAATTTATTTTAGGAGCATGTCATTATAATATTTAGTGACAATATTGGGTATATTTTTAGTGATTTTATCATTGGATTGCATCCTATATGGGATGGGCTCAAATAGGAGGGATTGGAAGTGATTGAGCAATTCCTGAGTGATTGCATCTTGTTATTCCATTTTTTGATTGGTTGTAGATTTGATTCTAGAGATCTTCTTTCTTTGTCGATGATTTATCATTGGTCTCTGAATAAAGTGAGTATATTTTTATCCTTCTTTTAACCATTGGACCCTTGATTTTTGTTTCCAAAGGATTTCTACTTTATTTAATCATTCTTCCATCTTGAGAAGGATGATAATCTCTTGTTGGTTTATTTCACCCGTCCTTCGTTCTTATATGATTTTTTGTTGTATTTCCAGAAATTTCCTTTTCTAATTGGGTCTTGTCATTGTGGATGTGTCCATAAATGGTGAGATTCCGATCTTTAATTTTTTGTTTAAGTTACTTGAGCCACCATTGAAAGAAAAACATAGTCGTTCTCGAGAATATGTTTGATTCATTCCACCATAATTTCACCTTAGGAAGGAATTATAGATGCCGAAGCCAGAGGGAATCAAATTTGAGGAGTTTGTTCTTTGGGCTGCTACATTCCAACTCATTTTAAGCTGCACCAACCAATGGTATGAGCAGTGACTTGGAAATATGTTGGCTTCAAAGTTAGTGGAGGAAGTTAGCAGAGATTCTGTAATAAGAATTTTTTCTAGCCTGGAAGCAATTTCAAGGTTTCCTCCTCTTTGATTGTTCCAGGTATTATTGTGAGTGCTAGTACCTACCAAGTTGGAGTTGTTGATGAAATCATTGAAAAGTATGATTTCTTCTTCTAGTTTGTAAATTCCTCCTTTTTTCCTATAGGGGTTTGATCATATTTAAGTGTTATCCGAGAATCCAAAATGTGTGTCAAATGATTTGGTGCACTCTTTGGATATTTTGAAGGAAGATGTTTTTGTTTAGTGGGGAGCTAGGGCCATCGAAATTGGATATTAAAAATTGGGTGGAAGAGCTGATGGGCTGGAAGGTAGCTATGAGGATTCTTGGAAAAGACAAGGATTTTTTAAGAGTATGTTGAAGGATGGAGAGTGACTTCCTCAACATTAGGGATTCCACCCAGTCGGGAGTTTAAAGAAACTCTTTTTCCGTTGAAATGGTGGGTCCGACTGGGGATATAGGGACTAGTTTCTCATATAAGAAAAGAGTTTATATAACAATGGAATAAAATCAACACAAATGGAGTGATCTATTCTAATGATAACATAAATAAAACTAATTCTAACTACTTCCTGGGATGGGCTGATTTATATGATTACAGAGTAAGATTTCATAAGCATGAAACACTATAGATCATTTGCATACTAAATGAATGTAAGAACATTAAAGAAACTAAATCAATGTAATTGATTTAGTTGATGAAGAACATTAATCATATAACATCTCTTAAAGTCTCTTATCTAACAACATATCATTCAATACATTTTATCAATAGTAATAAGAATATATATCATTTCAATGCTTATCAAAAAGAGACAAATAGATAGAAAACAAGTTTGCTAAAATATTAGAAACATAAAATGATTAATACATAGATAATAGTACCCATTGCATCATAGCTTAGTTCTGAAAAGATAACCTCTGGGCTCAGACTTTCAATTAGATACTTTTGTTCAAACAATAGTGTAAGTTCCAAAATCCTCCTTCTCAAAAATTTGTACCCCTTTCTAAATGCATGAAAGGGGTTTAAATACTAATTAATATTACAAAAATAGAAGACTTGTGAAAGAATTCTTCTTAATCTAATCTAAACTATAAACCAAAAACTAGGAAATTAAAATGCAAAAGTTATAATAGTCTTAAGGTTGTTTCTCGGATCCACTCTCTAATCGTTCCTTGAGTTGGCAGGCTTTGATCATATATTCGAGCCGAGGGGGATGCACTGGTTGTATTCTCACCTGGCCTATGAATATTGCATCATTGAGTGCTAGAAGAAGTTGAACTACTGCGTTGGAAAGACACCTCAGCACTCCCAATTGACTGTGAGGATTCATCAATAGATACCAGTAGATTTCCATATTTACCTTTGTCAAGTTTTCTATGTCAAGAGCTTTCCTGCTTGATGTTTCTTGCCAATATTGTTTCAAAAGGCTGACTTCTGACATAGTGTATTTTGGAATTTCTTGGATACGATTGGCTTGTATAAGAGAATATTTTATATACTCAGAGATGTTGAATGACATATTTTTAGCTCTGATGATAGCTAATTCTGCACTTTTCATTTTCATGTCCCAGTCTCCAAATATTATATTCTTTATTGATTCTTCAAGACAAGGAAGATTGGTCGCTCTTCCTTGCACAATGTCTTGCCAATCTATATAATTTGACACTTTATCATCAGCTTCTTTATAATAAATCCTCAGATCAGAAATTTGAGTGACTAACTGATCAGTTATTTTAATCTTCTCTTGAATCTGTTTGTACTTCGGATAGAAAACTATCTGTTGGTTTACTAGCAATGTTTCCAGTTCTGTTGCTTCTTTCTTTACCTCATTAAGTTCTGGATTCTCCTAGAGCTTTTGAATTTTCTGTTGTAATTGGTGGTCTATTAAATCCTTTTCTTTGATTTCATTTTCGAGTTTACCTCTCGTAATCTTCAAACTCTATTGTTCCTTAGTTACCGAGAGGGGGAGGGACTACTTAACACATTCATGGAATTTTAAAACTTTTTCATTAACACTTGTTTATACCTTCATTTCATGTTCAAATTAACATGTGAGTAATCTTAGAATGTGAGCAGCAAGCATTAATATAAAGTAACAGTAGACTTAATATGAGAGTAGCAAGTATTAAGCAGATGATATAAACTAGATCAACACATAAACATCATGCACAGAGACACCAGATATAAGTGGAAACCCATAAAGGGAGAAAACCACATCTTATTATTGTTGTGATGCAAAGGCAAGCTCCAACTCCCTCTCACCACTGATTTTATGTAGGCACCAACCTACAGGAGGCTCCTACCTCAATTCTGCAAGCTACAACTTGCAAGGAAGCTCCAACTCCCATCAATTTTCTACAGGCACCAACCTACAGGAGGCTCCAACCTCAGTCAGCTACAACTGAAATTTTATCAAGCTACAACTTGATGTGCAAGCACCAACTCCCATCTATTTTCTGCAGGCACCAACCTACAGGAGGCTCTGACCTCAATTCTGCAAGCTACAACTTGCAAGGAAGCTCCAACTCCCTTCAATTTTCTGCAGGCACCAACCTCAGTCAGCTACAACTGACACTTTATCAAGCTACAACTTGATGTGGAAGCACCAACTCCCATCTATTTTCTACAAGCACCAACCTACAGGAGGCTTCGACCTCAATTCTGCAAGCTACAACTTGCAAGGAAGCTCCAAATCCCTTCAATTTTCTGTAAGCACCAACCTACAGGAGGCTCCAACCTCAGTCAGCTACTACTGACAACTATCAAGCTTCAACTTGATAGGGAAGCTCCAACTTCCTCAATTTATCAAAAGAAATGTTTGCTGATTTACCTCAGATATCAGCTTTGTTTTGTACCATCTTCACTGCTGTGTATCAGTCTTCATATCTGCCTTATATCATTTCTGCATCTTCTCAGATTCACTATCAGCTCCTCCTTCTTCTCTGCCTCACTTCTTCATTTTTGCATTCTATAACTTTTCACTGCATCTTGTTCTGCTCCTCCTTCTTCATCTTCTCTGCCTCAATTTTCAAAACTCTTCATTCTCTCTTCTCACTCTCTCTAACCTCTCTATGCATATCAAGATGATATTACTTATAGAGATTTTCTTATGACTGTCTGTATTCCTCAAGGAATTTTGAAATACATGGCCATACCCCTTAGTCTTCTGCCTTCTCATTTCTTTTCCAGCTCAGTCAAAAATATAACTGTAGGTACCAATTTAACATTACAGTGGGATATTTGTTCTCTTCCGGAGACTTGCCAATGCATCACAACAATATAAATTAAAATAATTTACATTCAATTACAATAAAAACTCCAGCTCACTCATTCAGCCTCTTGGTTCGCTGCGCATTTGTCTTTTCTTTGACTGTGTCTTTGTCCCTTTCGGCTCTATTTGTTTCCTTGTTCACTGTCGCAGGGTAACGACCATATTCCATACATATGTAATTGTGCTTTTTATATCATGCTACTTTATTCTCGGCATTATACAAATAATAAAATGTTTTAACTTGTTCCCTTACGGTCCCACTCGCTGAACTTGTTCTATCATCCGATGCAATGCATTATTGTCCACATATTGGAAATATGTATGTATCGTTTTGTATATACATATATGTGCCGCGGTGATTTCCTTTCCTATTTAACTTTGGATTAATTAACTTGGAGCAAACCTGTTCTTAGTCTTTCTTTTGGATGGACCCCACATGCCAACTATACTCCGCTCAATGAACTTTGACCAACACATTCATCAGCACTTATAATTAAGTTGAAGTCCTCGGGCCCATAGTTTTACCTTTGTGCTACAGTTTTGAATAGGCACACCTTTCTTCAAACAGGCTCAATCTTGGTTATAATATAACCCAATGCACACCTTAACCTTCGACCTTGGCTTCTATAAGATTTATTTAGGACTAATATAATGATAGCTCATTGCGTTTCTTTAAACATAACATATCAATATATTATAAGTTTTCCGACCCAACGCTATATGGTATCCTTTACCGTAGGTTTAAACCCAAACACATCCTTATAAAAACTCTATGGCACATTGATCATCGAAGGCATTCATTCAAGTCTTTCTTTGGTTATTAACTCTGCCAACACATTCCAATCATAATATATGTCTACATACATTACATTCTCTGTTCGAATGTTTATGAAACAGTCGGTAAGCCTTAGACTTCATCAACACCCATTAAACTTATAAACCTCGGGCCCACTTGTTGAAATTTTCTTATTCCCGATGCGATGAATCGCTTCTAAATACTTCCGATTGTGATAGTTTCGATGCGATTAATCGCAATCGCAACTCTCAACAGTATGTTCCGATGTCCTGCTTTACTCCGATGCGATTGATGCCTTTGCGATGGATCCGATGCGATTAATCGCAATCGCATCCTTCAACAGTTCGGTGCGATGAACAAAGGGTCCCACTAGATATCAAGCGATTCACATATCCGCCGTCCATCCCTCATCAAATCCGACGGCTGTCATTCGATCGCTCAATCGCAATCGCAATTTTCAATTTGTTCGTCTCTCGTTCTTCGCCGATGCGACTGAGTTCTACGGATCCAATGGATCATTCAATCGCTCTATAACCGTTTGAAGTCCGGATCTTTGTTTAAACACGATTTCAACATGATATTTAGTATATTTTTGGGTGTTTTTTCCTGTAGGACTAGAATGTGTACAGTACACCCCCAATTTTCCTTTTAACTCAACAAATTCCTTTAATAAAATAAAATATGCAGGTCAGCATCAAGGTATTCAGGAAAACAAAACATTCGAGGCCTCCACATACGATCGAACAGCAGACCTTCACACAATTGTAACATTTCCTCCTCCTTCTGCGTTTTCTTCTACAAATCAACTCACGGTTCAACTTCACTATTCATCAACCCCTTTATCCTAGGTTTTGTATGGAACTACAGTTCCATTCTTGTAGATTCACAATCAAAATATGGCTTCCCTTGCCTTCAATCGAGCCATCATTTCATCATTTCCACGGATGCGTTACTTACTCTACGCACCAGCAAATTCTCCCTTACCATATGATTTTTCTTCAGTCTCTGGTTTGAATCTTATTTGCAGTATGTGTGTAGACCTTTCTCAGTTGCGTATATAGAATCCACTCCACCGGTTATACTTGTAGCAAACCCCATGAGGCTCCGATCTTCTACGCCTTCAATTCAACAGTTCTTTTCCTCAACTTCGAACTCCGCTACGTTACCAGAGTTCTGTTCCTCATCTTGATTTAATTCTGCAGAATGAATTGATGTATTCTTCCCAACAGTGCTTCATAGTCTTCCCACCTGAATAATTGTGCAATAATACAAATCAACTAGAGTTCAAATTCTCAAAAACAATTCATCTGCAAACTCTATAATTTATAAATAAGACCCCTGTATTAAACTAGTATTTACATGGAGAAATTCCTTTCAGGCCTGATATTGAATCAGTGGCCTTTCTATCCTCATTACTCTGTCTCTCCAGATCTGCTACTTCTGATTTGTCTGTTGCCTTTGTTCCTTATATGCCTTGCTGCCTTTGCTGCCTTATATGCCTT
This sequence comes from Pinus albicaulis, assembly GCA_034641835.2. Lineage (NCBI taxonomy): Eukaryota > Viridiplantae > Streptophyta > Pinopsida > Pinales > Pinaceae > Pinus > Pinus albicaulis. The sequence continues at coordinate 68,456 of JAXQQM020069375.1, read as the reverse complement.
GCTACCTCTCTGCTTCTTTGCTATCTCTGCTGCTCTCTTTGTTGCCTCTGCTACTTGTCTTATGCTCTCTCTGTTGCCTCTGCTTCTTGTCTACTTCTTTGCTGCCTCTGCCTCTCTGCTACTTTGCTTCTCTCTTTGTTTCATCTGTTCCTTGACTGATGCTACTCCTTACTTCTCCTTTTGCTGCCTCTGCTACCTCTCTGCTGCATCTGTAACCTGGGATGCTTCTTTTTGCTGCCCTGCTTCTTTAAATGGCCCTATCTCTGCTTCTCGACCCTCTCTACATCTTGCTGCCTCTTTTTCTATTTCTTTGCTTCTATGCTGCTCTCTTTGCCTTGTTGTTGTTCCAGGTGTTCCTCCTTTGCCATCTCCTCTACCATCAATGACAACATTTCCAACACAAACTCTAGTTATAGAATATTAATACTAGATTGCAACTCCTCGCTCTATCCTTTGTTTTTCATTAAAGAAACTTTGCTCCATTTGAGCCATTTTCTAATCTTTCTCGATGATTAATGACTTAATCTTTGTTTCCTTATGAATATTTGCATCTCTGCTGTGCATAAGCACTCGCAAACTCGAGAGATAATCAAGGTTCTTTTCTTGGAGTTGACTAGTTCCTTTCCCGTAGAACTTGCATTGATGTTGTGTCCATAGGAATTTCTGGAGAATCTTCAATCTTTTGTTTCTTCTTTGACCTAGATACAACAACTTTATGATTTGGACTATAAAATATATCCAATGGAGGCATTTCCTCAATATTTAGAATTATTTCTATTGTTGGAAAAGCAGGGATGATATCCATGTCTTGGGCCGATGTTTCTTATTGTTTCTTCTCTGTATCATTGATCTTTGGTGTTTGATTTTGCTGAAGAGAAATTTCAGAAACCTCTGCAGTGAATGAGATTTATTGAATTTATCTTTGATCTTTAGAATCATTTAGATTATAGGAAACTTGTTGAACGCTTGATTCACCTATATGAATTTCTGTTTTTAGAGAACCTTTAGTAGGAAGAGTTTATATCAAAATGGAATTTTGATCAGGAGGAGTATTAGTATCAGATAATGCTTTTTCAAAACTTTCGCATTTTTTATTACACCTCTCCTCTTGTGGAACATCCATGATTTCTGATTCTGCCACTGGTACTGGTACCTAAACTGGAGGAATTAGAATCAGAATTTGTTCTGCTTTTGGAACTTGTACCTGAACTGGAGGAATTGAATTTTGTTCTAGCATTGGCCTGTGGAACATGTAGTTTAGAAAATCATAATTCCTCTGTTCACGATATTGTTTGAATTGCATCAACTCTTATGGACTAAACCTTAAGGTTGCTATTTGCAGAACCCTTGAGAATTCTGGAATTGACTCAAACACATCATCAAATTTATGAGGCTCGCTTGTAAATGCCCACAACTTAACTTGATTTGTTATTTCTATGGAAACACCATATGAATCATAACTTATGTTGGGTAGAATTGGGAAATTGAAGGGTTTTAATCAATCAATTTCAAGATAGGAATGCTTGAAATTTTCGAGAGTATATGACCCACATGAAGTAGGAAAAGTTGGCCAAATTGTCTTTTTGGCCTCTTTCAGAAATTTAGTCAACCCATTACCTACGGTCTAATAAGCAATTTACTTGGCCAATAATTTATCTGGTAGATATAAGGGTAGGACATGAGGGCAAGAATTACTTCCGAAAATTCAGATGTATGTGAAAAATTCTTCACTGAACCGCCTTCCTATAGGCTTGAGACTTTTATTGGCTTCATGGGTGACTCTAGAGATTTTCCTTTTGAAAATGACTTGAAAAACTGGGAGCATTATATCATTACTTATTTTAAACATATGAGAGTGGTATTGTGATTCCCACGGGAATTCTAACTGTACAAAGATGGGGTTTTGACTTCTCTGGTCCATTTCCATCCTAATTACGGAAACTCAGTAGAAAAACAGACATCATCTAGGATAACAGAACTCATATAAAAATGAGTGACTATATTGGACGAAAGATTACATTTTTCTCTATAGAAAATGATACATCTAATCAAATTATCAGATAGAATATTAGCCCAATCAATAATATAGCCATTAGAGGCTGCTTCTATCGGGGGTGTCCAATCTTCCTTAAACTTGGTTGTATCTGAAGACCCAAAAAGATGACACACCATTGCAGCAATTTGCGACAAAGGGATTTTAAGAGAAACTACTGAGTACATACCCTTTTCGTCGAGTTCATGGAAATTAGTATCATTTCTCCAATCCTTAATCACATTTTCAGGGTGCTCATTCTCTCGCATGAATTCTTGGATAAAATAGTTGTCATATCTTTTTTTGGGCTCGGGAAATTTATACATTTCCTTCAAATATGTAGGCCTGAGAGAAACAATGACTATTATGTTTCTGGTAACAAAATTTCTATATAGAATGTCCACATGATCTAACACCCATTTTACTAAGTCAGTATATGGCTGCATTTTAGGACGTGCAATAATTATGTGCAGAAAAGAGTTAGTTGCATCGAACCATGAGTCTGAATTTGTGGATGCAGAATCATCAACTATAGATTTTCTGTTCAAAATCACTTGTGGATTTTCATTCTCAAACAACTTATAGATCCCTTCCCAGCTTGAGGAACCAATTTCTGGGTTTCATGTTGTGTCTGAGATTAAAGGAGTCAGCTCGTTGTTTTCCTCTTGCTGAATAAATAATTGAGGTGGGGTGGTAGGCTTCCTTCGTGCTTTAATTAGCCTTGACATCCTTTTATGCATAAGTTTCTAGAATTACCTCGTCGAAAGAAAACCAGAGAGGGTAAGATGCGATCACGTCAAATGCTATTAATTGTTGTATCAATTTAAATCATGTGTTGGCAATATGATGCAGAGTGTTGTCCTTGATGGCAACCCACTAAATGAAGATGAAGACATGCGATTGTTGACATGTGTTGTCCTTGATGGCAATCCACCTGATGAAGTTATTCTTGACATGATGGACTTGGTAAATGATGTTTGGTAGCAATATGATGATGAATGTTTTCCTTGAAAGGAAACCCTCTTGATGAAGATAATGGCAACTTACTGGATGAAGTTGTGCTTGATAGAATATATCTTGATGAAGTAACCGATGTATCTACAACAGGTACAGAAGGCAATGAAGAAAGGAATTCAGCATGTACTAAATCTTGATGAAAAGAGTATAGCCCTAGGGCATACGCGGATTCTAGGGGAAGTCGCGCATGCACGTGGGAAAAAACGTTCCAAGTCGCGTATGGGCAAAAGCACTCAAAAAGTGCAAAACCAGGGGTAACCACCATGGTATTGACCCATTGTATTGGGTAATGATTCGTCTAAAAGACCCCGTCCAGGAATACCATCGGAAATAATGTAGTTTTGGGCTCATGGTATTGCTTTGGCTCATGGTATTGAAAAAAGGGTAAACCTATATAAGGAGAAGAAATTCATTGTGCAAATTAGGAGAGTGGGTGCAAGATGTCTGAGCTTGAATGAATACTTCTCTGTGAAGTATATCTGTAATGGAAAGGGTAAAGGTTTGATGATAGATCTGAATCTATGAAGCACCTATGAAGAAATGATGAAGCGGGATATCTAGATCTGAAATATACTTGTATTTGCTAGATCTGTTTATGGAAATTAGATCTGTGATGAGGCGAACATCTGTCTGAAGTAAAGGGTTGAATCTGAACTGAATATCTGATCTGAAGAAGTATGCAGCTCTGTAATGGTTGAAGATCCATACGCTAGTTCGTCGCAGAGGAAGCGCGTATATACGTGGCTTCGCTGAAGAGAAAGCGTGTATGCGCAATGAAATTGAATCTGTAATATATACAGAAGGATACGCTGGTTTATGTGAACGGAAGCGCGTATATACGCGACATCAGTGAAAGGAAAGCGCGTATGCAAACTAGGGTTTGCTGAAGTATGGGGTATGAAATGTCTGATATGATCTGCTGTGTATTAGCTATCTGTTGTTGATGTTTGACTGTGCCTAAATGTATGGAGAGGGTCCAGTCTGAAAATATGATGAAACGTGGCCTGCAAGTTGTGTTCTATTGAAGTTGTTGGATCCAGTGTGAAAATTGATGAAACGTGGTCCATAGAGGTGGTGAGGGTTGTAGCCTTCAGTCAGGGGGTCGTAGCTCCCTTCCAGGTGAGGCTGGTAAACGAGAGCAGGGGGTCGTAGCTCCCTTCCAGGTGAGGCTGGTAAACGAGATCAGGGGGTCGTAGCTCCCTTCCAGGAGAGGCTGGTAAACGAGTCAGGGGGTTGGAGCTCCCTTCCAGAAGAGGCTGGTAAACGAGCGCAGGTGGGTGCCTGCGTGCTGGTAGAGTCTGCACCAGCACATATGTTGTAATATGTTTTCTCTATAATAAAATATTGAAGGCTGAGCAACTGCAGCGGTGGTTTTCTCCCGACTTGGGTTTCCACCTAAAAATCCCGGTGTTCATGTGTGATGCTTTGTGTGATGGTTTATTCTGTTCTTACTGCACATGTTTACTGTTTATAGAACATCTAATGAATGAATGATGGAATGATATAAGTGAAGAACTAATGGCATAATTAGATCTCTGGGTATACGCGAGTTTTATGAAGGATATTCGCGTGTATACGCTAGTTGGCTTCAGCAAAGTAGCGTATGGGTTTTAGAGCATGAAAAAGTAAAAAGTTTTAGTTTTCCCTAAATACTGATTCACCCCCCCCTCTCAGTATTTTTCCCAACAATTGGTATCAGAGCAGGTCCTTCTGCAGAAGCTTGATCGCTTGAAGGAGATCCGTCGCAATGGGAAGTCTTGAAGGAGTAATGTATATAAAACCACCTCTATTCAATGGAAGCAATCTGATATTCTGGAAGGTATGAACAAAAGAATATCTGCAAATTCTTGGTGCAGATGTATGGGAAATCGTGGAAGAAGGTTATCAGTATCCGACAAGTATTCCTACTGATGCAGCAGAAAGGAAGAAGTATGAAATCAATGCCAAAGTAGTAAATGTCTTATTAGGAAGCATGTCTGAACCAGAATTTGCTAAAGTGATGCAACTACATTCAGCAAAAGAAATATGGGACAAAATCATTCTAAGTTATGAAGGAGACACAAAGGTAAAAAGTGCAAAACTCCAAACTCTTAGAATTGAATATGAAAATTTGAAGATGCATAGTGATGAAAGTGTTGCCAGTTTCTTTCTTCGTCTAGATGATATTGTAAATCTGATGAGAAATTTGTGTGAAACCATAACCGATACTACTCTGGTGGAAAAAGTCTTAAGATCCTTGACTTCAAAATTTGACTCTAAAGTTTCAGCTATTGAAGAAAGGCAAGATCCGCAAACTCTTACTATTGTTCAATTACATGGTATTCTGACTGCTTTTGAAATGAGACAAGGAGGTCCTTCTCAAATCAAAGAAGTTGTTTTTAAGGTATCTGCAAGAGGAAAAGAAAAGGAAGTTGTCAAAGAATCCAGCTATATATCCGATGAAGAAGAAGCGAATTTCGTGAGAAAACTCCAACTAGGAACTGGAAGATTCAAAGGTAAGCTTCCCTTCAAATGTTTTGAGTGTGGAAAAGTTGGTCACTATGCCGCTAAATGTCCTTATAAAGAAAAACATGGTAAAGGAAAACAATTTGAAAAGAGGAAGAGTTATTATGCAAATGAAGATGATGATGAAGTGTCCAGTGAAGATGAAGAAGATTCTGACCAAACTCTACAAGTGCTCATGGCAAAGAAGCAAAAGAAGAAGGTTACTCGAGGAAAGGAGATACCTCAGAAATCATGTATAGCAAAAATTGAAGAAGATGAAACAAATTCTGACGAAGCTCTACAAGTGCTCATGGCAAAAAGGAAAAAGAAGAAGGCTACTTGAAGCAAGGAGATATCTCAGAAAATTGAAGAAGATGAATCTGATAGTGATTTGGGCCCTTGTAATCTTTTGTGTGCAAGCAATGGTGTAGAAAGTGAAAGTAAAGTTGTGGATCTAGAACAAGCTATCAAGATCAAAGTTGAAGAACAACAAAAGGAAATTGATAAGAAAGATTCTATCTACAAAGGGATGATCGCTCAAATGAAAGATCAAATAGAAATGTTGAATGGACAGGTGGACAAGTATCAAAGGTTTCATACTTATGCATCCAATCGAATTAAAGAACTAGAAGCATAAATCAACGATCTAAATGCAGATCTCGAAAAATCAAGCAAGAAGAATGAAGGACTTGAAGCTGCAATCATCTTTCTACAAACAGATCTTGAAGCATCAAATAAGAAGAATGAAGAACCCCTGTCATTTGAAAAGGAAGGCCTTGAAGCAGAAATCATCTCTCTCAAAGAAGATCTGGAAAAATCAAATAAGAAGAATGAAGAGCTGCAACAAACATATGAAGAAAACGAAAATTGGTTGAAAGAAGAGATTCTAAATCTGAAGGATCAAGTAGAAGATGGAAGAAGGAAAGAAGAAAGCATGACAAAGCAATGTCAAGCCTTGGAGGTTGAGGTAAACATTCTCAAAGGTAAATTAGAAGAAAAATTTAAACTTTTGAGGTTTCAAGATAGTACTAATATTTTGGACAATATTCTGAGTAATCAAAGGTCTCCTACTATCAAACTTGGTCTTGGTTTCCATGAAACTGTTAAAGGAGAATCTAGCTCACAAGGAAGTGCAAAAAATTCAGAGGATGTCAATGCAAAACCTGAAGTGTTGAAAGAAACAAAAGATCGACCAACAATCATGAATTATCAAAGGAATTCATTCAAGAACGTTGAATGTTTTAAATGTCATAATTATGGGCATGTTGCAGCAAATTGCAAAAGTAGAACTATTCAACCACAAACAAACAGATTCTACTCAGAAAGGTACTCTAGTAGCTTCAATGGATATTGTTTTTCATGTAACAAGTATGGACATAAAGCAGCTGATTGCAAAAGGAGGAAGATTAGAAATACTCATTATGATTCTTATGCTTATTTCTCTGGACACATGAGATGTTATTCTTGTAACAAGTATGGACATGTAGAAAAGGAATGCAGGTTGAACAGACATGAGAAATTGGATAACTTCCAGCACACAAATAGAAAGTTCAAACAAATCTGGAAAAAGATGGAGGACCGATCAGAAACGTAGGGAATTCTGACCCTACTGCAGTGATCCGCTTCTGAAGCTAACTTTTCTTATTGACTGCAGGAATGATGTGGGATACATTATGAGATTTAGTAATGTATCGTCACAGGGGGAGCAATGCATGATGACTCTCATGGTTGATTTGATTACTCTGGTTATGTTTACTTCTGACAGCGCATCTGATGTGGAAAGGACAGGTACAGGAGGTACAAGCTCAGGAGGAGATGAAGGAAGATGAAAAATTTCTATGCTTCACTTTCCATACGCGGGTTCGATGAACCAAAGTCGCGTATACACGCGAGTTACAACAGACACAGTCGCGTATGCATTGATGATAAGAGAATTTATATGATAGTTGAAGATCTGGAGCAGAGGTTCAGGGGGAGCATCAGTCTGACTGTTAATAACTGTTTTATTGACTCTGCATCAGCTTATTTTCTCATTTTGAAATAATGAGGAAACGATACATGGTTTCTTGTGTTGAAGAGTGTGGATGAGTCCTGTTTGCTTGTTGATGAAGAGTATTCATTGTTGAGATGAAAGTCTTATAATTCGGAGATAAGGGCAGTTCATGCAGAGATTGTTGCTGATGACTTGCTGATGAACGTTTTCAGGTTGCACAAGTTAAGAAGGAGCACTGGTCCAGGGGGAGTAGCAGGTTGAATTCTAATGATTGCATTGTTGGCAATATGACTACTTATTCTTTGGTTTTTGTGATACTCATGCTCAAATGATGATGACTTGGTACATGGTTTATTATGATGAGATTTTGAGCCCTGGTTGCTGATAAGTATCTTTTGTGCTCACACATGGATGATTTGGATGTCGTTTGATTCAGAAATAAGAATAGATCATGCAGAGTTTGTTACTATGGTTGAGATCTTTTGCCTACATATGTTACTTCATGTTAAATCTTGAAGATCATGGTGATATTGGACCACATGGATGATTGACACATAGTTGAAAATGTTGTTCTGGTATGATAATCTCTCTTGGAAAGATTGTATTGATGCTGCAAGGAATCTGAAGGCTTGGTTACTAATGGGCTTATGCTACAACCGGTGGATGACGCTTGAAGACACAAACTACATTGCTCTATCTATCTGCACTCCAGGGAAGCATTCAAATATCTCAAAAAGAAGCTGAAAACTGTATTTTTCTCACAAAGGATCAGATTTGGTTAAAATGTAGAAGGTGATATTGGATACGCGGGTTTCCTGAAACACAATCGCGTATATACGCGAGTTCATGCACAGAAAACCGCATATGTCTGATTGCTGACAAATTTTGTTTGGAGTCAGCTCTCTTCAGCACAGCAGCAGTGCTGTTTGGTATCTCTAATACTGTTTGGTATCTCTGGTGGTGTTCCAGTTCTCATAATTCTATTTCTAATGTTTTGATAAAGATGCCTTGATGATTTGTTGGTGAAAGTGTTTAGGATGCACAAACTAAGGGGGAGCCTTAGTCATATGGAAAGGATGCTTGGATGCACAGATTCAGGGGGAGCATTAGCTTTGCTGAGTATAATGCATTGTTGGCATTATGATGGTTCTGAAATATGTTCTCTTTCTTGAGGACTTTCTGGTGTTGGTCATAAATGGTCATATTTGTATTTTGATGAAAAGGTCTTGTTGAGACCCATGATGTAAAATTGTAATATTCAGTCATGTAAGGACTTGTCAAATTTGTAAACCCACTTGGTTGGGTAGCTGAGTCAAATTTTTGTAAACCCACTTGGTTGGGTAGCTGAGTTGAAATGTGTAAACCCACTTGGTTGGGTACTTGAGTCTCATATGTAAATCCACTTGGTTGGATATTTGATGTAAGTATGAGTCTTTGGTGATAGGAAGTTCATAGAGTCATGTACTTCATTGGAAAATATGTTTGCATGAACTCAGGGGGAGCTTGGTCACTTCAGTATATATCAGATCTGTAGAACGCTTCTTCCACATGCGTAGAATAGGGGGAGAGTATGTTGGTTTTGATCCGCCCTTTGCCCTTGATGTCAAAGGGGGAGAGTGACATGGTGTTTGAATGAAGAGAAAGAATGGTGTCAAAAATGGAGAGAGTGACATGGTGTCCTTGTATTCTTAATGTACCTATCTGTTGTGGTAACCAAACACCATCATGGTTGCCATCAAGTCCAAAGGGGGAGATTGTTGGCAATATGATGCAGAGTGTTGTCCTTGATGGCAACCCACTGAATGAAGATGAAGACATGCGACTGATGACATGTGTTTTCCTTGATGGCAATCCACCTGATGAAGTTATTCTTGACGTGATGGACTTGGTAAATGATGTTTGTTAGCAATATGATGATGAATGTTGTCCTTGAAAGGCAACCCTCTTGATGAAGATAATGGCAACTTACTTGATGAAGTTGTGCTTAATAGAATATGTTCTTGGTGAAGTAAATCTGATGTATCTACAGTGTGTACAGAAGGCAATGAAGAAAGGAATTCAGCATGTGCTAAATCTTGATGAAAAGAGTATGTCTCTAGGCATACGCGGATCTGCCTAGGGGAAGTCGCGTATGCACGCGGGAATAAACGTTCCAAGTCGCGTATGGGAAAAAGCGCTCTTAAAAGTGCAAAACCAGGGGTAACCACCATGGTATTGACCCATTGTATTGGGTAATGATTCGTCTAAATGACCCCGTCCAGGAATACCATCGGAAGTAATGGAGTTTTGGGCTCATGGTATTGTTTTGGCTCATGGTATTGAAAAAGGGGCTCATGGTATTGAAAAAGGGTAAACCTATATAAAGAGAAGAAATTCATTGTGCAAATCATGAGTGAGGGTGCAAGATGTCCGAGCTTGAATGAATACTTCTCTGTGAAGTATATCTGTATGGAAAGGGTAAAGGTTTGATGATAGATCTGAATCTATGATGCACCTATGAAGAAATGATGAAGCGGAATATCTAGATCTGGAATGTATTTGTATCTGCTAGATCTATTTATGGAAGGCTTAGATCTGAGATGAGGCGAACATCTGTCTGAAGTAAAAGGGTAAATCTGAACTGAATATCTGATCTGAAGAAGTATGCTGCTCTATAATAATTGAAGATCTATACGCTAGTTCGCCGCAGAGGAAGCGCGTATATACGCGGCTTCGCTGAAGAGAAAGCGCGTATGCACAATGAAATATGTACAGAGGTATACGCTGGTTTATGTGAACGGAAGCGCGTATATACGCGACATCAGTGAAAGGAAAGCGCATATGCAAACTAGGGTTTGCTGAAGTCTGTGGTAAGAAATGTCTGATCTGTTCTACTGGTTTACTGATATCTGTCAGTGAGTTATATGTATCTGTTTCATGGTTGACTGTGCTTAAAAGTATGGAGTGGGTCCAGTCTGAAAATATGATGAAACGTGGCCTGCAAGTGGTGTCTTAAAGGAAGCTTTGGATCCAGTGTGAAAATTGATGAAACGTGGTCCATAGAGGTGCTGAGGGTTGTAGCCTTCAGTCAGGGGGTTGTAGCTCCCTTCCAGGTGAGGCTGGTAAACGAGAGCAGGGGGTCGTAGCTCCCTTCCAGGTGAGGCTGGTAAACGAGATCAGGGGGTCGTAGCTCCCTTCCAGGAGAGGCCGGTAAACGAGTCAGGGGGTTGGAGCTCCCTTCCAGGAGAGGCTGGTAAACGAGCACAGGTGGGTGCCTGCGTGCTGGTAGGAGTCTGCACCAGCACATATGTTGTAAGATGTTTTCTCTATAATAAAATATTGAAGGCTGAGCAACTGCAGCGGTGGTTTTCTCCCGACTTGGGTTTCCACCTAAAAACCCTGGTGTTCATGTGTGATGCTTTGTGTGATGGTTTATTCTGTTCTTACTGCATATGTTTACTGTTTATAGAACATCTAATCAATGAATGATGGAATGATATAAGTGAAGAACTAATGGCATAATTAGATCTCTGTGTATACGCGAGTTTTATGAAGGATATCCGCGTGTATACGCTAGTTGGCTTCAGCAAAGTAGCGTATGGGTTTTAGAGCATGAAAAAGTAAAAATTTAGTTTGCCTAAATACCGATTCACCCCCCCCCCCCTCTCAGTATTTTTCCCAACAATTGGTATCAGAGCAGGTCCTTCAGAAGCTTGACGCTTGAAGGAGATCCGTCGCAACGGGAAGTCTTGAAGGAGTAATGTCTATAAAACCACCTCTATTCAATGGAAGCAATCTGATATTCTGGAAGGTACGAACAAAAGCATATCTGCAAAGTCTTGGTGCAGATGTATGGGCAATCGTGGAAGAAGGTTATCAATACCCAGCAAGTATTCCTACTGATGCAGCAGAAAGGAAGAAGTATGAAATCAATGCCAAAGCAGTAAATGTCTTGTTAGGAAGCATGTCCGAATCAGAATTTTCTAAAGTGATGCAGCTACATTCAGCAAAAGAAATATGGGACAAAATCATTCTAAGCTATGAAGGAGACACAAAGGTAAAAAGTGCAAAACTCCAAACTCTTAGAATTGAATATGAAAATTTGAAGATGCATAGTGATGAAAGTGTCGCCAGTTTCTTTCTTCGTCTGGATGATATTGTAAATCGAATGAGAAATTTGGGTGAAACCATAACTGATACTACTCTGGTGGAAAAGGTCTTAAGATCCTTGACTTCGAAATTTGACTCTAAAGTTTCGGCTATTGAAGAAAGGCAAGATCTGCAAACTCTTACTATTGTTCAATTACATGGTATTCTGACTGCTTTTGAAATGAGACAAGGAGGTCCTTCTCAAATCAAAGAAGCTACTTTTAAGGTATCTGCAAGAGGAAAAGAAAAGGAAGTTGTCAAAGAATCCAGCTATATATCCGATGAACAAGAAGCGAATTTCGTGAGAAAACTCCAACTAGGAACTGGAAGATTCAAAGGTAAGCTTCCCTTCAAATGTTTTGAGTGTGGAAAAGTTGGTCACTATGCTGCTAAATGTCCTTATAAAGAGAAACATGGTAAAGGAAAACAATTTGAAAAGAGGAAGAGTTATTATGCAAATGAAGATGATGATGAAGTGTCCAGTGAAGATGAAGAAGATTCTGACCAAGCTCTACAAGTGCTCATGGCAAATAAGCAAAAGAAGAAGGTTACTCAAGGAAAGGAGATACCTCAGAAATCATGTATAGCAAAAATTGAAGAAGATGAAACAGATTCTGACGAAGCTCTACAAGTGCTCATGGCAAAGAGGAAAAAGAAGAAGGCTACTCGAAGCAAGGAGATATCTCAAAAAATTGAAGAAGATGAATCTGATAGTGATTTGGGCCCTTGTAATCTTCTTTGTGCAAGCAATGGTGTAGAAAGTGAAAGTAAAGTTGTGGATCTAGAACAAGCTATCAAGATCAAAGTTGAAGAACAACAAAAGGAAATTAATAAGAAAGATTTTATCTACAAAGAGATGATCTCTCAAATGAAAGATCAAATAGAAATGCTGAATGGACAGGTGGACAAGTATCAAAGGTTTCATACTTATGCATCCAATCGAATTAAAGAACTAGAAGCAAAAATCAACGATCTAAATGCAGATCTCAAAAAATCAAGCAAGAAGAATGAAGGACTTGAAGCTGCAATCATCTTTCTACAAACAGATCTTGAAGCATCAAATAAGAAGAATGAAGAACCTCTGTCATTTGAAAAGGAAGGCCTTGAAGTAGAAATCATCTCTCTCAAAGAAGATATGGAAAAATCAAATAAGAAGAATGAAGGGCTGCAACAAACATGTGAAGAAAACGAAAATTGGTTGAAAGAAGAGATTCTAAATCTGAAGGATCAAGTAGAAGATGGAAGAAGGAAAGAAGAAAGCTTGACGAAGCAATGTCAAGCCTTGGAGGTTGAGGTAAACATTCTCAAAGGTAAATTAGAAGAAAACGTTAAACTTTTGAGGTTTCAAGATAGTACTAACATTTTGGACAATATTCTGAGTAATCAAAGGTCTCCTGCTATCAAACTTGGTCTTGGTTTCCATGAAACTGTTAAAGGAAAATCTAGCTCACAAGGAAGTGCAAAAAATTCAGAGGGTGTCAATGCAAAACCTGAAGTGTTGAAAGAGACAAAAGATCAACCAAAAATCATGAATTATCAAAGGAATTCATTCAAGAATGTTGAATGTTTTAAATTTCATAATTATGGGCATGTTGCAGCAAATTGCAGAAGCAGAACAATTCAGCCACAAACAAACAAATTCTACTCAGAAAGGTACTCTAGTAGCTTCAATGGATATTGTTTTTCATGTAACAAGTATGGACATAAAGCAGCGGATTGTAAAAGGAGGAAGATTAGAAATACTCATTATGATTCTTATGCTTATTTCTCTGGACACATGAGATGTTATTCTTGTAACAAGTATGGACATGTAGAAAAGGAATGCAGGTTGAACATATATGAGAAATTGGATAACTTCCAGCACACAAATAGAAAGATCAAACAAATCTGGAAAAAGATGGAGGACCGATCAGAAACGTAGGGAATTCTGACCCTACTGCAGTCATCCGCTTCTGAAGCTGAATTTTCTTATTGACTGCAGGAATGATGTGGGATACATTATGAGATTTAGTAATGTATCGTCACAGGGGGAGCAATGCATGATGACTCTCATGGTTGATTTGATTACTCTGGTTATGTTTACTTCTGACAGCGCATCTGATGTGGAAAAGACAGGTACAGGAGGTACAAGCTCAGGAGGAGATGAAGGAAGATGGAAAAATTTCTATGCTTCACTTTCCATACGCGGGTTAGATGAACCAAAGTCGCGTATACACGCGAGTTACAGCAGACACAGTCGCGTATGCATTGATGATAAGAGAATTTATATGATAGTTGAAGATCTGGAGCAGAGGTTCAGGGGGAGCATCAGTCTGACTGTTAATAACTGTATTATTGACTCAGTATCAGCTTAGTTTCTCAGTTCTAAATAATGATGATATGATACATGGTTTCTTATGTTGAAGATTGTGGATGAGTCCTATTTGCTTTTTGATGAAGAGTATTCATTGTTGAGATGAAAGTCTTATAATTCGGAGATAAGGGCAGTTCATGCAGAGATTGTTGTTGATGACTTGCTGATGGACGTATTCAGGTTGCACAAGTTAAGAAGGAGCACTGGTTTAGGGGGAGCAGCAGGTTGAATACTAATGATTGCATTGTTGGCAATATGACTGCTTATTCTTTGGTTTTTGTGATACTCATGCTCAAATGATGATGAATTGGTACATGGTTTATTATGATGAGATTTTGAGCCCTGGTTGTTGATAAGTATCTTTTGTGCTCACACATGGATGAGTTGGATGTCGTTTGATTCAGAAATAAGAATAGATCATGCAGAGTTTGTTACTATGGTTGAGATCTTTTGCCTACATATGTTACTTCATGTTAAATCTTGAAGATCATGGTGATATTGGACCACATGCATGATTTCTTGACACATAGTTGAAAATGTTGTTCTGGTATGATAATCTCTCTTGGAAAGATTGTATTGATGCTGCAAAGAATCTGAAGGCTTGGTTACTAATGGGCTTATGATACAACCGGTGGATGACGCTTGAAGACACAAACTACACTGCTCTATCTATCTGCACTCCAGGGAAGCATTCAAATATCTCAAAAAGAAGCTGAACACTGTATTTTTCTCACAAAGGATCAGATCTGGTTAAAATGTAGAAGGTGATATTGGATACGCGGGTTTCCTGAAACACAGTCGCGTATATACGCGAGTTCATGCACAGAAAACCGCGTATGTCTGATTGCTGACAAATCTTGTTTGGAGTCAGCTCTCTTCAGCACAGTTGCAGTGCTGTTTGGTATCTCTGATACTGTTTGGTATCTCTGATGGTGTTCCAGTTCTCATAATTCTATTTCTAATGTTTTGATAAAGATGCCTTGACGATTTGTTGGTAAAAGTGTTCAGGATGCACAAACTAAGGGGGAGCCTTAGTCATATGAAAAGGATGTTCGGATGCACATTTTCAGGGGGAGCCCTAGTCTTGCTGAGTATAATGCATGTTGGCATTATGGTGGTTCTGATATATAATCTCTCTTGAGGTTTTTTCTGGTCTTGGTCATAAATGGTCATATTTGTATTTTGATGAAAAGGTCTTGTTGAGACCCATGATGTAAAATTGTAATATTCAGTCATGTAAGGACTTGTCAAATTTTGTAAACCCACTTGGTTGGGTAGCTGAGTCAAATTTTTTAAACCCACTTGGTTGGGTAGCTGAGTTGAAATGTGTAAACCCACTTGGTTGGGTACTTGAGTCTCATATGTAAATCCACTTGGTTGGATATTTGATGTAAGTATGAGTCTTTGGTGATAGGAAGTTCATAGAGTCATGTACTTCATTGAAAAATATGTTTTAAGATTCAGCATGAACTCAGGGGGAGCTTGGTCACTTCAGTATACATCAGATCTGCAGAACGCTTCTTCCACATGAGGAGAAAAGGGGGAGAGTATGTTGGTTTTGATCCGCCCTTTGCCCTTGATGTCAAAGGGGGAGAGTGACATGGTGTTTGAATGAAGAATGGTGTCAAAGAATTGGGAGAGTGACATGGTGTCAATATACTTATCTGTTGTGGTAACCAGAGTGACATGGTGTCAATATACTTATCTGTTGTGGTAACCAAACACCATCGTGGTTGCCATCAAGTCCAAAGGGGGAGATTTTTGGAAATATGATGCAGAGTGTTGTCCTTGATGGCAACCCACTGAATGAAGATGAAGACATGCGATTGTTGACATGTGTTGTCCTTGATGGCAATCCACCTGATGAAGTTATTCTTGACGTGATGGACTTGGTAAATGATGTTTGTTAGCAATATGATGATGAATGTTGTCCTTGAAAGGAAACCCTCTTGATGAAGATAATGGAAACTTACTGGATGAAGTTGTGCTTGATAGAATATGTCTTGATGAACTAAAACTGATGTATCTACAGTGAGTACAGAAGGCAATGAAGAAAGGAATTCAGCATGTGCTAAATATATGATGAAAAGAGTATGTCTCTAGGCATACGCGGATCTGCCTAGGGGAAGTCGCGTATGCACGCGAGAATAAACGTTCCAAGTCGCGTATGGGCAAAAGCGCTCTTAAAAGTGCAAAACCAGGGGTAACCACCATGGAATTGACCCATTGTATTGGGTAATGATTCGTCTAAATGACCCCGTCCAGGAATACCATCGGAAGTAATATAGTTTTGGGCTCATGGTATTGTTTTAGCTCATGGTATTAAAAAAGGGGCTCATGGTATTGAAAAAGGGTAAACCTATATAAGGAGAAGAAATTCATTGTACAAATGATGAGTGTGGGTGCAAGATGTCTGAGCTTGAATGAATACTTCTCTGTGAAGTATATCTGTATGGAAAGGGTAAAGGTTTGATGATAGATCTGAATTTATGAAGCACCTATGAAGAAATGCTGAAGAAGGGAATCTAGATCTAGAATGTATTTGTATCTGCTAGATCTGTTTATGGAAGGCTTAAATCTGAGATGAGGCAAACATCTGTCTGAAGCAAAAGGGTAAATCTGAACTGAATATCTGATCTGAAGAAGTATGCTGCTCTATAATGGTTGAAGATCTATACGCTAGTTCGATGCAGAGGAAGCGCGTATATACGCGGCTTCGCTGAATAGAAAGCGTGTATGCGCAATGAAATGGGCTCTGTAATGTGTACAGAAGTATACGCGGGTTTATGTGAACGGAAGCGCGTATATACGCGACATCAGTGAAAGGAAAGCGCGTATGCAAACTAGGGTTTGCTGAAGTATGGGGTATGAAATGTCTGATCTGATCTGCTATGTATTAGCTATCTGTTGTTGATGTTTGACTGTGCTTAAATGTATGGAGTGGGTCCAGTCTGAAAATATGATGAAACGTGGCCTGCAAGTGGTGTCCTAAAGGAAGCTTTGGATCCAATGTGAAAATTGATGAAACGTGGTCCATAGAGGTGCTAAGGGTTGTAGCCTTCAGTCAGGGGGTCGTAGCTCCCTTCCAGGTGAGGCTGGTAAACGAGATCAGGGGGTCGTAGCTCCCCTTCTGTGTGAGGTCAAACGAGATCGGGGGTCGAGCTCCTCTTCCGTGAGAGTGGGCCGTGGTAAACGAGTCGTGCTGGAGCTTCCCTTCCAGAGAGCCTGCAAACGAGCGTTGCGTGGGTGCTCGCGTGTCGAGAGTCCGTAGGAAAGACATATGTTGTAAGATATTTTCTCTATAATAAAAATATTGAAGGCTGGACAACTACAGCGGTGGTTTTCTCCCGACTTGGGTTTCCACCTAAAAATCCTGGTGTTCATGTGTGATGTTTTGTGTGATGGTTTATTCTGTTCTTACTGCACATGTTTATTGTTTATAGAACATCTAATGAATGAATGGTGGAATGATATAAGTGAAGAACTAATGGCATAATTAGATCTCTGTGCATACGCGAGTTTTATGAAGGATATCCGCGTGTATACGCTAGTTGGCTTCAGCAAAGTAGCGTATGGGTTTTAGAGCATGAAAAAGTAAAAAGTTTCAGTTTGCCGTAAATAATACCGATTCACCCCCCCCCCTCTCGCATTTTTCCCAACATCATGCATAATCGGAATAATCTGAAATAATTATAAAATCAATTGCAAACCTCGAGATCATAAAAACACCTGAATTATCATTAAATTGATAGCATGGGCTTCGTGTGAGTTTGAAAATTGTTATCTTATTAGGATCTATAAATCGGCTTTCTCATGATTAGCAAGTTTCTACCTTTCGCAACAATGTGTGACATGCGACAATGCGATATTGCAATGGCTTTTCTGTTTGATGACAGATTGTGATATCGGCATATATTAGATGCCAAATTGCGATATCGGCATATATCAGATGAAAAATTGCGATATCGGTATCCGTTACATAACGTACTTTGAAATTTTTCATATCGGTGATTCACAACTTCACATATCAGCTTTTTGCAATTTCACATATTAGCTTTTCACAATTTTGCATATCGGTGTTTTTTGTTTCGGCAATTTACACTTCAGTGATTTAGTTCCCACTTCTTCTACTTTTAGTCCTTTATGGGTTCCTTAGAGCGCTTTTTATGATTTTCTTATGTTTTTTAAGAAAAAAAAAATTAATCTAATAGACTCAAATTCTAAGTTGTATTTATAAATGAATTTAATCTTAAGAATTATTTAAAAGGGTCCCCATTTTTCGTTCTATACTATTTATTTAGAAAAATGTGGGGTTGTTGTAATACTACAACAAAGTAATAGTGGAAGAGTTCCATATGATGACTAGGCCACTAGAGGGACCTAGGGAATGACGGGTGATATGTTCATCATTTCTCAAATTTTCTTGAGGTATTGATGAAGCGAGGATGCTAACATTTGGTTTCTTGGATCAAGATGATGCCCAGATGTTCTTGCGAGATTTTATTCCTTATATGTAATTGGATTTACCATTAAGACCCCTTACGTTCCAGGTGAAAAATTTCATTAAGGTATATGGGAGGAGGGTTGGAAGATGGCATCCATGGTTGCTACCCTTCCATAATTGACTAGGAAATCACCTAAATCTTGCAAAAGTTGACTGTTGGTTTTCCTTCCTTTTTTTTATTCTTTTACATTATTACCTTGATCTTTTGGAGAATTTATTTTTTTCCCTTAAGAGGAAGAAGAGAAATAAAGGGTGGTATTGTAACCTAATTCCTGAGCTTTTCAAAGGAGTGTTTCTTGCTTCTTGATGTATGCTTGTTATATGAGTTGCACTTGTTCATATGGCATTGTGCTCAAATCCTTATTGTGTCATTCCTTAGCTAGCATCTATAGGTATACGTTCTGAAATTCTATGGTCTCCATGTCTTCTGGATTAGATTTCTCCTAGATGGGTTCCTCCATCCTGAGGTCATCCAATTTTTTTATATATGTGGAATGAATGATTTTTCCACCTATGTTTAAGTGGCTAGATTGAATGCACTACCCCATATCCATCTGCGGTGGTTGTTTTGTTTCTTGAAATGATTCTTGCTATATGAGGTGTTGTAGTACTGTGTACTGATTATAATATTATATTGTGTTAGAGGGTTGGGTGGTTATACCTTTATTACCGATCTTCTTCTTGTTTTCTATTTTGGTGAAACTTTCCTGATATTGAGCTAGAATGGTTTGGGAAGTATTGAGATTTTTATTTGTGGGATAGTTTCTTGATAGGTGGTTGTATTTGTGACACTTGAAACATCTGAGTGTGATCTTCTCAAAATCAATAGGTTGTTTCTGAGGTTCGTTTTCACAACTTAATACTATTTTGTTGGGAGCGGAAGTAAGAGATCCAGGTAGGCACATAGATGTGCATACGAAGTTTAGTGGCCATACTTGGTTGTGTCCGAGAGCATTACAAATTTTCCAAGGGAGTTTCCTATGCCCGCTAGAATGTCATGGTCCCAGATTTCTTGAGGTAATGAGTATAAACGAATCAATAATAGTGCTGAAGAGAAGTATTCTTTCTTTGGGTTGAATTTTTGAACCTAGGTCTTCATGAATAAGCCAACTAAGTTCATACGACCTTCCTTGAAAGATTTAATCCTTTTCATTTGCATTGTTAAATATAGTCACGAATAATTATTTTGAGCCCAGTTTGAGTTCCATATCCCCTTTGAGCATCCAAATTTTCCTTATCCACCTTATTAAAAAAAATTCCAATAGTTTATAGATTATGGCATGCTCACGCATATGCTCAATTGTTGCCCCAATTTTTCTAGGGGAATATCCAAGAGGGGGGTTTTTTTCACTTACAGAAGGCATGCACTTGCTTCGTTGGTAGCAGTGGTGGACTGCTATTATGGAGTGGCAAGACGAGTTTTGGTGGGTTGTGTGTCAGTGGCTATTGATCGTGGGGTTGATTTTGATGTAGGGGATTTGTGAGATTGCCTTGCAGATTGATTAGTTGTATGGGTAAAAAAAAAAATTAGAAGGAAGGGTTTCCTCCCCCCCCCATGGGGTGCCATGTGTTGAGACGTTGGGTTGCATCGAATGTGATCTAGCTCCAAAAATTTGTGGAGGGGCTAGAACACATGAGATATCCAAGGCCCATAAATTGTTTGGAGAAATTCCACCTGGTATAAAAGGTATTCAAATAATTAATTTTTTTAAAGGGGACCCTAAGTCTAACTTAGGGAAATTAAAAAAATAAAGTGAATTAATTTACACATGTGGTGAGAATGTTCTAGGTGATGTGGATCAAGCTTTCTCTAATCTTAGCCATTGATTATTGATTAGATCACGAATGTTGATTTCTCAAAGAGAAAAATATTAAAGAAAGGCTTGGGGTCAATTGGATAACACATACAGAGTAGCAACACTTGAGCTAAGTCGAAATTCTAGGGCGCGGTTTGGTGAGAATTTTCGAGTGAGCTTGCAGTGCTAGTGAGGGGCATATCGGCAAGGGATGTTCTGATCCGAGGCTGAGAATACATACATCAGAAAGGCAGTTTCGTAATAGGCAACGCAGAGGCCATCATGAGGTACGTAACCCAGCCAGGGTGACACAAAGATCATGTATAGAGCGATGCAAACCCTTCTGGGTGATGCAGAGGCCTTCAGAGTGACGCAGGGGCAGTATGTGCTGTGTAGAGGCTGCGTTGGGTAGGAGAGGATGACACAGAGGCTGGAAGAGTCGCACTGATGGTTCCAGTGGGCTAGAAAGGGCTCGTATTTAGTAATTCCTGAAGGGTTTGAATCAACAATATTTTCTGTCTCCGAGTGATAAGGTACAACCGGCGTGAATTTCGTTGTGGGGAAAACTACTACTTTTTGATGCCAGGATTTTGGGTTAAATCAGATCCTAGCATATAAAACAGTGTGTTTCCTCCAGCATGAAAACACTCATCTAATTCTTCATTAAGAAAACAATTTGCAGCTTAAAATATACATCCAGGAAAGAGAGCTATAAAAACACAAATATACTGATGTACAATAACACAATAAATCCTCGGCCAAATATTATAATGAATGGCCTTTCGGCTCTCGGCCCTTTACAAAAATATCTCAACCCATTCCTCACTCTCTCTGTATTCCTCACTTCCTCACTTGCTTTTTATCCTCGTACAACCCTCCTATTTATACATAAATATGAATTTATTCCATTCCATAAATTCCTCCACACAAATCTCAACTAAAATCTAAATTAGATTTATCTTTTTTTGGACTCAACTAAGTCCCCTATATGGAATTCCTAATCCCTAGATTATCTACATAATTCCATTCCACTCATATCCTTAATTATTAAAGGAATATTTACAATAATCCTCACATTTATATTTCCTCTTTTAATTTATTAAAATTGAGAAAAATAATTAATAAAATAATTAAAAAAAACCTCACCCCCTAAATCACACAGATGAATAATAAAAAATAAGCTTGATGCTCCTGCATTAGATTCCCAAGGTTGAAAATAATCATGATCTCATGATCATGTGTTTCGGATCTTTTTCTTCCTGGATTCCATACCTTGTTCTACAATTTTCCATTTGTTGCTGCTTTTGTTTGTTGTTTTTCCCCAAGTCTCCACACTTTATGTTGCATTGCCCCACTGGCTATGCTTTCACAGTCTTCTGTTGTCTTCCTCTTGCTGCTTCTTCTTTGTTTTACTGTTGTTGTCTTCTTCTGGGATAATTTCGTCATTATCCTACTTATCAGTTCAATTTCTCTGTCCAATAGATCTTTTATATGTTGTTTACTTTCACCTCTTGATTTCTGAACTTTTATACTTACTATTGCCCTTTCGTCCTTTCCCTATTGTTTATTGTTGTCTTTCACATTCACATTCTTCATTTCCCAATATTTAAATTGAGATTCGTCTTCATACCTTGAATCCTGATTCTTCAGCATAATTTCCAACAATCTAATCTCTTGGTTCCATGGATTACAATTTTCCACATAAATTTCTTCCTTTTCTTTCACTTGTGTCAAATTTTCTCCAGCATCTGCGATAAAACCTATACTCACAAAACAATTATTAAAATAAAAAACATAAGGCCTCCGTGCCTCTTCCTCCTCTCGCAACATTTAAGTATGCTACTCTGAAATTTCCTCTTCCATCAGCACATCAGTATGCTGATTTAAATTCTCTATGAGACTGTCGACTAGTCCCTCCTCCATATCATATGTTTCAAGAATGTCTCCTTGTTATGTTTTACAATAATGAACTTCTTTGATTTGATAAATCATTCCTACATCCTTATCCTCTGTTTCTTGATTATTATTCAGGACAATTTCTTTGTCTTTCTCTTTTAGCAACTCACCCTGAGCATAGATCCTCTACTTTTATAACTTTCTTCTTTGAAGATCTAACTTCCTATATAACTCAACAATCTCAATTGGGGTAGAACTTGGAAACTTTACGCAGCTTTCCATACCTTCACTTGTTGTTGACCAATCATCAGATGGCCCTTTCTCCTCTACTTCAATATTCTGCTGTTTATTACCATGAGACCCCTCTGTCTCTTTTTGTTTCTGAGATCTTGCTATCTCAACACCATTCTGAGAAAATTTTAGATTCAACTTCTTCTCCTTAACAAACTTCAAAGTTTGTTCAACATCCTATGATGTACCTGCAATCACACACAAATCATTAGTTTTAAAAACAATAGACCTTGTGGTCCCAATTGATGCTTCAGTCATCATATCTCCTCGCTGCTCTGAATCTTCATTTGATTTAGTTCCTCTGTAGATTTCTCTTCTGTCACATCATTAATTTCATAAAGAAATGGACCATATTCTGGCTCACATATCAAATCTTCATTTATATACTCATTTAAACTGAGTAACTCTTCCTTCAATTGAGCATTCACTCTATGCTCCCACTTCACTTGTAATCTATGCCATTTTACTTTCCTTTTCATACTCCATCCAGATCTCTGGTCTAATTTACTTCTCTGTAACATTTCCATCAATAACTCAAGATAGAATTTTATCTCGACTTTCTCTCGCTCATAATCTTCATCAGTCAACTGCTCACGTATGCCATTTACCTTGGAATTTTCCATTTTCTGCCTTCAGTTGAGGTCTTTCTCAGAACCTCTAAAATGACTATCCACAGTCATTTTCTCCTCCTTTTTGAACTTCATCTGTTCACTTGTGGATTGCATTCAATCCCCTTTATCAGCAAGTCCTCACACTTTCCATTCAACAATGCAAGCTTTCTTCCTGCGCTTGACCTCTCTCAGTTCTCTGTCTTGGAATCATCTTTGGGCAATTCTCTTGCTTCACTTTGCTGCAAACAACACTTTAGTAATGCTTGTATTACAATGACCAAACTCTTTGCGTGTTGGGCTCTACCGATCATGCACCCAATTAAATTCAAAACTTTGACTTTGGTTTACGACTCTTTGACTTCAGACTTTACATCAACTCTTCATCTTGGATGAAAAATACACCCTCTTATACAATAACTCAATCTTAACTCAAGCTATCCAAACTTTCATTTGACCCTAACATATGTTTGACTTCCAAGCTTGACTCAATACAATAGTGGATATTTTGACTTAACTCAAGTTATACAATCTTCCAATGAACATACACCCTTAATACATTTTATGATGTAAAATCTTCACTCTCTCTCATAATCCATTGTTATGAAAGATCATTAGTTTCCATTTATTATTTCACATGATGCTGAAGTGTGAAATGCAATTCAGGTTTTCCAAGATTTATTTTATGGTGAAAATAAATAAACCATTGACGTTTCAACATTCAAAAATACCTTTATGAATTATCATACCTTATGTTTCTGTTAAGGTTATTAATAAACCTTCTCTTGCATTTGCAATTCTCTGGATTTCACTCTTATGTGTCGTCTTTGTCACTGTGAATACTCGTATGCCCATCATTCAACTCACTCATCATCTTAACGCAAACAGTCTCCCTGTACTTCCATGCACCATACAACTGCACATTATAAATTCACATCTCTTCACCTATGTACAGAGAACAAGCTATTCATATTTCAACCTCTTTGACAAATAATGTACAACTTGTACATTGTGCCCATCCTGAATAACACCTCCTTAGATGCTGCCACATGATGGTATAACATCAAGAAATTGTGCTTTCAACCTTAAACACAAATCAAAAGAATTCTCCCATTCCAACTACAAGCTTTGGTCCAAAATGTTTTAACCAAAAATGTGAAGAATCCACATTATGCATAATAAATCCTCTCACATAAAAATGCATGTTTCTCTTTATATCACCCAGGATTAGTACATTTCATTTTCCATTCATTTATACCTTCGCATTTGCAACATCTTTTCTCTTTCATAATATTTACAAAAGATCAACTTCTCAAGTATGCAAGGAAATATAATCATCCAAATTTTAAAATACCTTTACTCAATGAATATTGATTCATTCAATGAGTACTTACCTTGAATCTTCTTGTGGTTGAAATGATCCAACCCTCCTCTCTCATATTCATTTAAGAATACATTCAAGCCTCTACAGAATTTATCTCCACAAACTCTTGCTCATCATTTTTTCTGAGTTTTCTCATACTCATGAGATATATTCTCTCCAACTCGTGTTCAGCAAAACTACATATTTCTCAAAATTTGTAGATCTGTGGGTTATGGCACATGATATAAACAAAAAAAATTATTACGCAGCAAGAAAATTCATTCATTATGCAACAATAAAATACATTAGTATTTTCTTCTCAATTATGGCCAATTAATTTGACACCTTTTCTATTTTATGTAGCAATGAAATCCCCACATGGGTAATTGAGATCTCCGGCTTTGCATATACTCCACTTGCCTCAGCAGTCTCATCTAATTCTTTGGAATCCATTTGGAAAAACAAACCAACGTAATTCTTAAATCACCATGGATAAACAAAGGAAATCAAATTCATTAACTATAGAATTTGCTTAAGAAAACAAAATACTGCCAGCTATTTGAGTCCATAACTTTACGCCCTCCACAGAAATCAATAAAATAAATATGGTTCCAGCTCTATAAGTTGGAATTTCAGTTTGAGATTGCACTAATCTCCACGCAATGACTCAACGCAGATGACTATGCCACTATCCAGCAATATTAACACAATTCTTCAACGCAGATGACTGTGCCACTATCCAGCAATGTTAATGCAGTTCCTTAACGCAGATGACTATGCCACTATCCAACAATGTTAACACAATTCCTCAACGCAGATGACTGTGCCACTATCCAACAATGTTAACACAATTCCTCAACGCAGATGATTGTGCCACTACCCAGCAATGTTAACGTAGATGACTATGCCACTATCCAGCAATGTTAACGCAGTTCCTAAACGCAGATGACTGTGCCACTATCCAGCAATGCAGATGACATGTCACTCTGCGATGCTGGAAAGCTAAATTTTATACGCTAAAACATGAAATCATGCACCACATGGACTGCGTACCCATTTGAATAACTTTGCAGCATTATACATTTTTGTTGCATCACAATCCCACGGATTCTGGGTTAATGTCTTCTCACCGAAACGAAAACCATTCAATCAACCCATGGTGTCATGTTATGGCAGTGGTGTCGCTAAAAAAAAATTCCACGGCTTTTCCACCACGGATACACTATACCGTCCAAGGATTTCAGTGTTTGAATGTTTTGCTTGAGTGTATTTGCCTCCGTCCACCCAATGGCTGCACTCCACTACAGTGTTTTAAACTGTGCATCACCTTCCACAATGAAAAATCGTTTGCTTGATACACAGTGATTATATTATAAAATGAAAATTGAACTATATGCTCCAACTGCTAATGCAACATCGAGTTTAGTCCATAGTAACTCATCCTCTCCATCGCTTGTTTTTCAACAAGTCTGCGCTTCCATACACTTGACAACCACGTCAACGCCGAGAATAACAATGAATGCATAGCTTATAATACTGATTTACCTCCACGACGTTATTCCTAGCACTCTCCAATGCTACATTCAACATTCAGTTGCTTCTGCGCTCAATCCCAACATTTGATTGCCTCTACGCCACCACCATCTCAGCGTTTTACTGAACAAGGTCGCTTCCATCGAACACTTATTCGTCTCTACGGACATATCGACCTATCTTAAACTCATTCAACCTCGCCAGGCATGTATCTCTTGCTCTGATACCAAATGATGCCAGGATTCTGGGTTAAATTAGATCCTAGCATATAAAACAATGTGTTTCCTTCAACATGAAAACACTCATCTAATTCTTCATTAAGAAAAAAAATTGCAGCTTAAAATATACATACAAGAAAGAGAGCTATAAAAACACAAATATACTGATGTACAATGACACAAGAAATCCTTGGGCAAATATTACAATGAATGGCCTTTCGGCTCTCGGCCCTCTACAAAAAGCTCTCAACCCATTCCTCACTCTCTCTGTATTCCTCACTTCCTCACTTGTTTTTTATCCTTATACAACCCTCCTATTTATACATAAATATGAATTTATTCCATTTCATAAATTCCTCCACACAAATCTCAACTAAAATCTAAATTAGATTTATCTTTTTTTGGACTCAACTAAGTCCCGTATGTGGAATTCCTAATCCCTAGATTATCTACCTAATTCCATTCCACTCATATCCTTAATTATTAAAGGAATATTTACAATAATCCTCACATTTATATTTCCTCTTTTAATTTATTAAAATTGAGAAAAATAATTAATAAAATAATTAAAAAAAACCTCACCCCCTAAATCACACAAATGAATAATAAAAAATAAACTTAATGCTCCTGCATCACTTGTGCCCTAGATGTATTCAGATATTCTGCTTAATAATAAAACCCTCAAAGAGCTATTGCACCGGTTTTTCCACATTGGGTTTTTCTGGGGAAATTTTTCTGAAAATTCATGTGTGTCCTTTTTCATATTGTGCACTATGTTTCTTTAAATGATCTGTATATGTGTAAGCTACTAGTTGTGTTTACTTCAATATTTTCTGAATATTTTTGAAAATAACTTGTATAATTAAATCACAAGTACGAGAAGTAAATCAGGATACTACAGTAGGGTTTCTGTAATTTTGTATTCAGAAATTTTCACATGGTATCATAGCATTGCAGATCAAGATGAATCCATCGGTAAGGGGCAAAATATTTTTGTTGTAGGAAGGGAAGCTGAAGCAAGCACAAATCTGGAAAGAGGCAGCGCAACACTAGAGGGAAAACATAGACTAAATAGGGGTGACATAGTTTCAGTATGCTCATGTAGAGGCTGACATAGCACCAGGAAGGTGACACAGAGCCAGCCTGCTCATGCAGAGGCTGACACAACACTAGGAAAGTGACGCAGGGCCAGTCCGCTCACACATAAGTTGACACAACACAAGGAGGGTGACACAGTCCAAGAGAGAGTTACATTGTGCCAGTTGTTGTGGCTGAAAGTGCAACTTCTGATCTTCAAAAGTTGCTGGTGGGGCATCAGTTATGTCGATCCAAAACATTGCCTAGAAAAGTTGACAAAGTAAGGAGAAACAATACCTAAATATATTTTCTTGCCAAGAAATATGAGATTCGATCAGGAGGGTGATCGTAGGGGGCTGATTCATCATAATTTGCAAAGGAATTCTGGGATGGAAATTAGTTGTCAGAGGGAGCAGATTCTATAGAGAGTTTCTATCGCTAAGAAACCCAGATCCAGTCTTCTGTTGAGTGTAGCAGCAGTAGAGGGGAGAAGAGAACTTGTTTCGACTATTTGAGTAGATATGGCCTCATACGGACTGAGAGATCAGGATAGGTTAGACGGTGTGTCTAACTTTGTGATCTGGAAAAATATAATATTGACAGTACTGGAGGAGTACAGTTTCATAGATCACACTAAGAACATCTTGGATGTGCCAACTAATGCTGATGCTTTGAAGAAGTTAAATGAAAATTAGGTGCGGGCTAAGAGCTTGATCATGGATGGAGTGAAGGATCACGTGGTCCCGCAAATTTCCGAGAAGAAGACGAAAAATGAGGTGCGGAAAACTCTAACCACACTGTATCAAGGTAGCTCTGTCCAGAGGAATATGCTTCTGGTGAATCATATGCGGATGTTCCATATGCACAAGGGAGAGGAGATCGATCCCTTCCTCTTCAAATTGCAGACTATTCGAGATCAGCTGATTGCCATGGAGGAAAATCTGGATGATGGAATCATGGTAAGGACTTCCCTAAATGTAGTCATTGATGAGTGGGAGACCTTTTTCCAAAGTATCTTGGGCAGAGCACATCTCCCAAATTAGGTAGACATGTGGGCAATCCTTTAACAGGAGGAGATCCAGAGGGTAATCAAGAGGGAATTCAACAGTAGAGGAGTCAAGATAAAGAAGGAGGAGGAGGAAGATACAACCCTAACATCTAAGGGACAATGAAAACAAGGGAATAAGAATAAGGACCTATCAAAGGTTCGGTGCTTCATATGTAGCAAACTAGGACACTTTGCCAGCACTTGTCCTAAGAAGAAGGACAAGGAAGCTTCAAATTCCAAGGCAACAACAACGAGAGGGGATGATGGCAGTGAAGATGACGTGCCCATGAGTTCTCATGTACCTCGAGATAAGAGGTGGGGCAACATAGATATGTAGAGTAAGCTACACATGGTGGGTGGCAGGATCCTTAAGGTGCCCAAACTCTTGGATCACATATGAGCTACAGGAGTCGTTAAAGGAAGTAGTATGATGACTGATGTCAGTGGTGAAAAAGATCATGGGAGGCACAATGGTAGTGCTAGTATGCTGGGGAGGAGAAGCGTAGTGCAGTGGCAACAGTAGCGTAGAGGTTGATGGGACTTCAACATCACAGAGGGGAAATGATTACGCAGTGTGGAGCAGCAACAACGCAGAGGCTCTAGAGGGACAATGCAGAGAAGCAATCGAGGGTGCTTTAGTGATGAGATGCAACCAGATTGAATTTTCTGTCAATTGTTGGGTGATTTCCATCAGTTTCTTACTTCTCAGCCACTAAGTTGCAGTGCAATAGTTAGTAGTGGCAATGTTATAGGCAGCATGATGCAAAAATTTGAGAGGGGGCTGCAATACAGATGTGGCAATGTCAATAAATGTGACATGGGCAGCATTGCAGAAAGAAACAATGCAGTGGATGGAGGGCAACAGGTCAAGCATCAACAACGTGAAGATCGATGCCAGAGATCAAGGTGATCCTTTAGTGGTGAAGTGTTGCTAGAGCACATTCCTCGCTAAGAGGGAGTGTTGATATTTTGGGTAGCATTGAATGTGCTCTAGATCCGAAACTTTGTGGAGGGGCTAGAACACATGAGATCTCCAAAACCTAAAAATCATTTGGAGAAATTCCTCCTGGTGTAAAATTTATTCAAATAATTAAATTTTTTAATGGGGACCCTAAGTCTAACTTAGGGAAATTGAAAAATTAAAGTGAATTAATTTACACATGTGGCGAGAATGTTCTAAGTGACGTAGATCAAGCTTTCTCTAATATTAGCCGTTGATTAGTGATTATATCACGACCATTTATTTCTCAACAAGAAAAGTATTAAAGGAAGGCTGGGGGTCAGTTGGAAAACACACACAAAGTAGCAGCACTTGAGCTAAGTCGAAATTCTGGGGTGCAGTTTGCTGAGAATTTTTGAGTGAGCTTGCAGTGCTAGTGAGGGTAGATAGGCAAGGGATGTTATGATGCAAGGCTGAGAATACATACACCAAAGAGGCAGTTTCGTACCAGGCAGCAAAGGCCAACAGGAGGGACACAACCCAGCCAGGCTGACGCAAACGCAACACAAAAGCCTTCAAAGTGATGTAGGGGCATCCTGTGTTGCGTAGAGGCTACGCTGGGTAGGAGAGGCTGGAAGAGTTGTGATGTGGGTTCTAGTGGGCCATAAAGGGCTCGTATTTAGTGATTCCCGAAGGGTTTGAATCAACCATATTTTCTATCTCTGAGTGATAAGGTATAACTGCCATGAATTTCTTTGTGGGGCAAACCACTACTGGTGCCCTATATGTATTCAAATATTCTGCTTAATAATAAAACCCTCAAAGAGTTGCTTCACTGGTTTTCCCGCATTGGGTTTTTTCGGGGACATTTGCTCGAAAAATCATGTGTGTCCTTTGTCATATGTGCGCTATGTTTCAGTAAATGATATGTATATGTGTAGGCTGCTAGTTGTGTTTACTTCGATATTTTGTGAATATTTCTGAAAATAAATTGTATAATTAAGTCACAAGTAGGAGAAGTAAATCAAGATACTGCAATAGGGTTTATGTAATTTTGTATTCAGAAATTTTCACACCATGGAGTAGGATTGAGTGCGAGGAATTGGTGAGGAAAAGAAACCTTAGAAAACCCTAAATCAAACTAGTGAGTGTCAAATCATACAACATATTATTCTGTTACATGAAGGGGTAAAGCTAGTAGCTATTGGAATCCATTAAATACTAATGGAGAAAGAAATTATCACTGGAATAATAGAGCTACCACTGAGAATTCATCCTCCATTTTCATACTCATAACCACACATTAAACTTAAGAAATTGATTTCTCACACATAATTTATATAGTAGCAAAATCAAACTTACCATAAACATGGAATTTTTACCTTGGAAACCCAAATGAGAAAACCAACATTCAATGGTTACTTAGTTATCATATTCCTGCAATCTCAAGTTACAATGCAACTAATGGATTTTTGTGCATCCTCACCTCCTTGGCCATAAAGACCCTTTGGGAGTGAAAGTAAAACAAAAAATAGAGATAAATGGGTAATGGTAAAAGCCAACCTGCATGGATTTTATTTCCTAACTCTTTCTTTTTTTTTCTTTTTTTTTTTTATATCTATTTCCCTTTTTTTGGGTTACATTTACTTTTAGAATTACATTATCTTTAATAATACATCCAATCTTCACTAATTTTCTAATTACATTTGTATGTATTGAATCTTATCATCATTCACTTGTTGAGATCTATTTTGAATAAAAAAGTATAACATGTTAAATTTATTATATATTTAAATCTATTGATTTTCTTTCTTTTAAAAGAAATCAAAATACATATTTATTAAAAATATATAAATTTCATAATACGTATTTATTAAAAAAATATAAATTACATTGATTAAATACATAAAATATTTAGCATATCCCATAGACCTAACATCCTTGTCCATATGAAAAAAATATAGTATATAAATATAGAGTGCTCAAAGAGTTAAAAAACTCATCTTTATTGAGGATTATGCATTACTTAATTTTGTAAACAAACAATTATTTTCCAATGATTAAAACCTAATCTATAGATAATTTTGAATTTAGATCCTTTTCCTTTTCTCTTAAACACAAATATTACATTAAAGCATTCAACACATTGGTATCTCATAGTTTTATTTGACCTCGACTCATAGGTGGTCTCCTAGCCACCATAGTGAAGATGAGAGTTGAGAAATATACGATGAACATTTGCATTTGCAAAAATGCACTGCAAAATTTCAGAGTTTGATAAATTATACATCCTTAACTCATTTCGGAAAAATAAGAGTTTGCAACATATGATTTTGGAAATCATAAATTTCACTTAATGGCCTTTTCTTTTCTAGAATGGTAAACTATTGCTCCAACTTCTCTAGCCTCAAAGATACTTCCACGGTATTGTGTGTACTAGGCCATATATATTTATGATTCATTGTAACTAGATAATGATAATCTATCTTTTAACTTTAATTAAAAGAATTATATGGCATTACAATATCAACTTTACTATGGTATTTACTACACCATATTAGGCACTATTTTCATGGACACCCATGTCATTATAAATATTAAGGTATGTCGTATTGTTGTAAATGAATTTGATAAGACGATGAAGATTATTTTTTCTATATATGGTTAATGTTTTAACTATTTTATAATTTGATTTATAAATTGCTATGAATATTTTAGTGGATAGTTCTTCGCAACATATATAATATAATTATATTGAAAATACAAAATCTATACTATAGGGTTATTTTTGTTTGACTTATGAATTTATGAATTTATTGTTTTTATGCATGTAATATAGAAAATGAAGAAAATAGAGAGTATACAAGTATACAATAATTCACAATCATAATACCACAAGATATTGCTTTGAAAACCCTTTGGGGAGAAAACTATTGGAATCACGATTGCCATTATATCAAAACCCACGAGTATTAGTAAGCAAATGCGTCACCAAAGTTAACGGATCCACGAGAGGTGGTTAAGCCATGTCGTGAAAAACAGGGGGAGCGCTGGATTATCCAATGCCCAACAATATCCTCCCAATGCGAGCTAGGTGTGATTCGAACTCGAGACCTTTGGCTCTGATACCACTTGTTGGAATCACGATTGCATTTACACTAAAACCCACAGGTGTTAGTAAACAAACACATCGCCAGAGTTAACAAATCCACGAGAGGCGATTATGCCATGCGTGAAACACACAAGGAGTGCTGGTTATCTAATGCCCAACATAAACTAGTTGGAAGGTGAGGTTGTTCTACTCTCTCTTTCTCTCAATGTAAATGGATACACGTATAAATTGAGGCTTGCGGCCCGTTGGCTACTACAACGCACAAACCCTCTTTGTTTTCTCTCTCCATCCACTCTCAGTTTCTCTATTAATCTATGGAAGAAAATGCACTTTAATAGAATGCAAACTATTTTCCTCAATAATGTATTGGTTATAACACAACCTGGTAGCCTCCTCGTGGTTAAGTTTGACTCTTTCAGAACTTAACTAGAGTTACAAGGTCAAATCTTCTAGAGTCTTCTTCATCATGATCACGTGGCAAGTGTTAGAAATTAATTAACGGTTAATGGAACATATAAAACACTGCGGAAAAACACACATAAAAGCACAAAACAAGAGACACAAATATACATGGTTCACCCAATTTGGGCTATGCCCACAGAGAAAAAACCAGCCCTTCCTTTGATATTATCCAACAAAATGAAGAGATACAACCTACAACAAATCTGTTATAATTTCCTCTTCGCTCTCACATAATATCCTCTCTCTTTCTCACACAAAATAATCATACACACTCGCAATACAATTCCCTCATATAAACTGAGGGTTGCCTTCTAGGGAAAAAAACCCTAAATTAACATAACTTCTACCGTAAGATCTTCTTCCTAATGAATGACCTAGATAGAATACGAAATTACGATATTTTACAAGGAATTTTTTCACCTAATTTTTGCTTCAAGAGTGCTTCCCCCAAAACCTCGCTAGGGGGGGCTTCAAATAATTGCAGATGAACCCCCTAGACCCCCCTGGAAACAATAGTGGGGGGGGGAGGGGGAATCCCCCCACACCCCCCCATCAGCAAAAAAAATCTCAATAATCAAGAAGATAATCAGGCTCCACACCCAACAACAAGCCCCTTTTCCATGAATAATGAGGTCTCAAATGACATCCTCTCAAATTGTGGTGGTCAAAATAGGAAGATTAACTTGTAGATGACAAATTTTGCATATGGACTTAATTGATGCGATTCTTGCACTGCTGGAAATGTATCAATACCAAATAGCTTGATTGATTCCTATGTATTAAAAAAGGAATCATTATCTAGAACTGTTGCAGATGTGAAGGATTCATTTCCAAGGCTACATAGATGGAGAATCTATACGATTTTTCATTACTAATGAAATTACTCTAGCATTAATAGATAGAGAAAGAAAGGTTGTGCTAGAGCTCACCGATGAAAAATAATATGAAATGGTGCAGTACGAGATGTTCTACATGCTTATTATTGTGTGGTGTGTGGCCAAGATATTGATGCAAGCGTTCATCGAGTTAATGCTTTTCCTATATTCCCCAGTGAATTTGGGATCATTCTATGGAAAATAATTCACTAATATAAAGAAAAGATCAATGAGAAATTATGCTATCTCAACACGTTGTTGTCAATACATGGTATTTGAGAAGCTGCACTTGACTCACATATGGAGAATAAGATAGTGTTGGAGTTTTAAGTTTGCTTGAAAAGGAATCTACATGTGAGAAAGCCATGCCAAGTGAGGACTTTAGTTGAGTTTCTATAGTATTAGAGAAAGTGAAGAATCCTATAAAGAGGCCACATGCATGCTGTCATAAAATCAGTTTTATCCAGAAGATTTGCTTCCATGCGAAGAAACATTATAAGCAAGAATTGATGCAATAGTGAGCGGTCCAAGATCTCTTTTGATTCAGTTAGAAGTGAAGGACGAGGGAAAATATTTTGTAGAGAGTGGTTGGGACTCTTGAATTGAAAGACGACATCAAATGTGTTCTTATGAAAGAAAGGTTATTTCTTTAGATCTATTGCATTTAAATTAGTATTTGTGTGAACATGTGATAGTGTTGGTTGAAATGTATTCAAAGTTTATCTCTATATTTTTTAATTCTTGCATCATTAAAGTCAACATATTGAGACTCTGGATTTTAATATGAAGTTATTTTTTCTAGAATTCACAATTTTAACAAATAAAAAGTAAGTATAGATATACAATATTGAATCAAGATTTTGAAGATGAAGACAAAAACACCCAAAATGTGAACAATTAAAAAAAATGAAGATGATATTCTTGTCATTATGTCATGTATCTCTTATTGATGTATTTAGCATTGTAATGTTTTGTGATGCAAAATCATTCTTTAGTTTACTTATGAGAGGTATTGTAGTCGGAAGGGAGTTCTAGCTATGTGATTTTATCCATGAACTGTTTGATGAATGGTACATTGTAAATCTTCATTGGAAAGAGTGGAAACTGTAAGACTAAGATGGAAACATCTAATAAAATCTAGACTATTTCCCTAGATAACTAATGAGTCTAGTGGATGGCACTCATGTATCTTGGCAAATGGAAGTATGTCCATAGGATTATCAATTACTTAGTATTTTTGGTTGGATCAATATTAGGAACTATAGTATAATAGGTTCTCATTCTATTTGAGGCATCATTGGTATGATTTATTTCTGACGAGTACAAGACAATAGTTCTATAGGTGGATGGAGAAGTATGAACACTTCTTAAAGTGGCAGTGAGATGCATAGTTCTTTCTTGAGAAATGAAGATTGATTGCAGGCTGTATTTTTTGAAGAGTGGTGAGATTTCCTTAGGGAGCACATAGAGGTCCTTGATACAACACAAAGTTTTTGGGAGCTTGGGCCAAGAGAAGTGGGTGAAAATTCCCATGGAAGCAATATGACATGAGAGGATATTGGTTATGGAAATAGTGGAGATTGGATGATGATGGAAATATGAAGGTAAAAGATTTAGTGGTGTCTTGAATAATAGAAAACTCATGACCATATTGTAATGTGAGTCATACATGTTAGTTGTAGCAAGTCCATATGTCATGCTTTCTATGTATTGGTCCTTGAAAAGTTTGTACTTGGTTCCTTTATGAGATGGAATATGTTGTATATACATAACATGTAAAGTGCATATCACTATAAGACCTAGAGAGCCATGCACACCCCTTTGACATGTGTCCTTGATGACTTGATGATTTGTTTAGTTTAGTTAAATAGCCTCTATTAGGAAGTTTTGCAACACTTGGAGTGGACGACATTGATTGAATACTTTGGGAGGTGAATTTTTACATTAATGGGGAGTTCATCAAGAAGTTGAGTGAACCATGTACACAAAGGGTCATCCTACTAGACTGATGGTTGTACTGGTTAGATATCCATGCATTTCGATGGATGGTCGTTCCTTTATATGGATGTTGAAAATTTGGTGATGTTTACATGAACAAGGTATAAGATGATAGTATTGTGATGGACTAGATATTGATTTTTCTATTGAGGAGTTTCTTTATGTCATATTGAAGCATTTTCTATAGAGAAGAAAACCTTGAAGACCTCAACAAATGAAGATTGTGACAAGTTGTTGTTAAGGGATAGTGATGAATATGTATCTCCTACTTGTCTTATGTGTGATCATATTTGGTTGTTTATATTACTGGTTATTTATTAAGTAGAGTTTATGTCTATGAGAAAAAGCTTATGCTTAGTCTACAAGAAGTGGTTTGATCGAGTTAGTTTGAAATATATTCACCAACTAGTTAGTTTTCTAGATTAGTGTGTAGTTAAACCAATAGATTGTGTGTCCAAGATAGTTCATCTATCTTTAAACATGTATATAGTAAAATCTACTATTTAAATTTTTTAACACCATATATTATATTAATTTCAATAATAATAGTGTAAAATTTCAACTTATTAACCATTTATGAAGAATTAACATCCTATCATTAATATTCATCATGCATAAAATTAATTATAAAGAGAAACATCCTTAAGCCACATTAAAAAGTGATAGAATGGTTGTTAATGGTTTTTTTTTAACTAACATCCTTCTTACCATTATGAGGCGGGTGATTAAAATGTTGAAAACTTATCTTATTTTTTTATTTTTTATATTCATTAAAATTTGAAAAAAAATTATTATATTATTATATTTTAATTAACTATTTATTATATTATAAAAATAAAATTATTTTAAATTTTGCACAAATAGATATTATTCTAATGAAGGTGAAGAAATTTAAGGTGACCTCTACCGGAAAACTTCCACAATGATTACGAAGTTTCATAAGAATAGCTAATTAGCTATGCAAGTATACTCTGCCTTTTCTATGTTACACGTTCTTTCAATTGGTTGAATTATAAATTTGAATTTACCATAAATATGTATTTGGATATTTAGTTGGGATGTAACAAATTTCGATTTTGTTGTGTAATTGTTAGATACTTTAAATAAATAATTAAAAATAAAAATAAAAAAATAATGTATTTATATTTAATAATAAATAATAAAATATAAAAAGATGATGGTTAAGTTTCTACCATTTAGGATTTAAAGAGTTATAGTTTTGTAATGTTATATTTAAAAATAATAAAATAATAATTAAATTAGTAAATTAAAAAATAGTAATAACAAAAAGAAATTAATATTTACCATAAAAAATATATTTTAATTTTCATTTAATTTTATATAAAAATAAATATTAGATCTAAAACTTTTGTGATCCATAAAGTAGATAGATGTTTTTTGGATTAATCACATTGTTATGATTTGGTCAATAATGTTATATCTAATACTTTTGTGATCCATAAAGTAGATAGATGTCATTAGGATTAATCACATTGTTATGATTTGGTGATTAACAATGTGATTAATCCCAAAGACATCTATATAAAAAGAAATAATTGAAATAAAAATATATAATTCTTTCACTACTTAATATGGAGTTGACAAATGACTTGAAAATAATATTTTTGTTGCATTGAGAGCAGCTCTACAACACAATATGAGGGAGATCTTCTCACTTAATGCTACACTTACAAATAATAAAATAATACTTACATTAACAAATAAAAAAATACTAGTAACAAAAAAAATCAATGTGTGCCATAAATAAAATACTTCAATTTCCACCTTAAATTTACATCAAACATTATATAGAGAGACAAGTTCCTCAATAATTAATATGGAGTTGATATGTAACATATGTAACATTTTAAAAATGATTAATAACCATTTTTTTTCTATATATTATTTAAAAAAAAATGAGTAAGGGTATTTTATATTAATAAAAACTAGTGATGGGCCCAAAACCCTTACATAGATTTTAGGATACAAAATTATTGTCTTCATCATACCAAACAAAATGATTACTACATCTTGAGCTGAAAAACCTTCTCAGGTTGAAATTATGACCACCATAGACTTTACAGAAGGACGCGAGGAGATAACCAAATTTATAGACTATCATGGTAAAACAGGAAATGTAACAATGAAATACTACAGCAAAAAAAAAATCACCCTCCAAAGCGAGGCAAAAACCTCAACAAATACCATGACTAGTAGATTCAGACCCCCTAGAGCGTTGGTTTCTCTTCTTTTTTGTGGTAGCTCATGCACCATATCCTCCTATTAGTTGTTGCTCAATTGAATTGTTAGAGACTTCCAACACTTTCACTCAAGAAAAAAATGAATGAACCTCCCCCCATATTCCTTCTAGAGAATTCTCCATGTCTGCATGATGATTTAACAATTTTTCCTCCAAAAAAAGCTGGAAGGAGCACCTATGTCTTTCCACCATATCCTCTAATTTATGGATGGAAGCTAATATCACCTAAACAACATCCAAGATCCTGTAAAGAAAAATACTTGCGTTGAGATTCTCTTGAGATCCCAAATTGCTTGCCATCTTAAGATAAGGGTTGAATTCCATGTTATCAATCACTCTAGTATTATCTCCTCCTACTTCAAAACCCAGGAGAAACGATTGAATAAGTTGAGAGGATATGGGATTCAATATATTGAAGCCATGACCTTGTCACGAGCGAAATTGCAATAACTAGACCAAGATCATCGCCATATCCTCATCAATATAGGAAATAAACTTCAAGAGAATGTCATAGGATAAGTGAATTAACTTCAATTCCATGCACAAATTAGCACTAGACACAACTGTTGAGGAGATCAAACATAAATCGCACCAAGAAAACATTAAATAGACAATACTGGAGGATAGGGAGACAACCAAAAAGGGTTGCTACTTGTTAGTCACCTTTAGTCACTGAGGACAAACCATGAAAATCAGAGGCTGGAAAAGGAAGGGCCGCTAGATTTTGAGGCCCTTCCACATTTGGAGAAGAGCCAAAATAATGCTAAGGGCCGACCAAATCTCAATTTGGTCTAAATTGTCCCATATTTCCACTTTAAAAATGTTTTGATTGTTTCTAGAGATTCCAAACGAGCTCTAGGGGTGGAGAGAAGAATGGGGAATTCTCTCCCAATTAATCATATGGATTCTTGTAAAACCCAACATACTAAGGGATTGGGGAGAAACCCAACCTGTGATCCAAATCAATTACACCTTGGTCCATGGTGATGCCTTTTTTATTTAACCCATTAGAAACCAGGTTCAAATGTCTATACTCATGGAATATTTCCAATTGTTTGAACTGGGATGTAGAGGCAAGAATCCTTTCACTTAGTGAAGAGGACTTAGAATAGATGACCATCTTCACCTTGGTTAATTTTCAAATGACTAGCATGGAATATCCAAACACTAATAACTAGAGATTTTGAGCTCATTGGCTAGTTCCAACTCCTTCCATAAATCTAGATGCTCTGCTTGATTATTTTCCGTTGATTTAGGTCCCCAAACAAATTTGGAAAAAAAAATTCATCGGGGCCAAATATGACCCCTCCCACTCTTTCCTCCCCCAATTTTCTATATACTATTAAAAAAAATGAAAATGAAAAAATTCTTATAGTTAATACAATTTGATATTGTGTTGTTCAAAACTAGGATAGATCCATATGAACTCCATATCTACTAAGAGCCAAGAGGAACCAAATATCTTGAGCTGCAAACTTTTACTCAAGTTTTGCACTCAAAAAAGAGATTTGCATCTTGAGAGATTTAATCCATTTCGACACTTGATAAATTAAAAGTTTAGATGGATATATGCTGGTTGATATTATATGACATGCATTTCATCCTATGTTCATTTGATATGTAATATTTAAAATATTTTGTATTAGCTATAACATCGTGTGCATGTGTGTGCACACACACACATAGATATATCTTATTTCATTATAATTCCTTTTCAATTTTTAATATAAAATTCACATGTAACATTTAAAAAATAATTAATAACAAAAATAATTCAATGTCTATATATATAGATAGACATGTAATATATATATATATATATATATATATGAGAGAGAGAGAGAGAGAGAGTATGCTATGGATGTATGTTTTCTACTTCTGATTGCTACCACTATACCTTTAGGTGAATCGAAGCACGTCCTAATAAACGACCCACATAGCTAGTCATGCAGATTTCAACCTCAAATCATATATATATATATATATATATATAAAGAGAGAGAGAGAAAGCACCCTATGGATATGTTGTCTCTTAAATTGTTTCAATGACAGAGAACAATCGAAAAGGGCATTAACTGAGGATAAATATCCTCCCACTTTAGGTTAAAAGGGTTGGCCTCCCTTAACCTCAGTGGGTATTCCCTGTAATTTTTATAGTTGAATATTCATGATCATTGTTGGTTTGTTATAACAATTTATGAATTCATATATATATATATATATATATATATATATATATATATATTATTGTTAGATTATATGTTTCTGAATATTTTCTTTATGCATTGTCAAGAAGTAGTACAATACATGATGTTGGATTATGCCTCACTGGAATTATAAAAAATAGCACAATGCTCAAACTATAAGAGTACTTAATGTTTGTTTTTATGTTATTTTTGTTTTAGATTTAAGTTATGTTTTACATCTTATTTTCATGGTATTATTAATCATATAAATTGCACACTTGATCTTTCATTTGATTCAAAAATCATGTGTTGCTTATAAGTTCCTTACCATCTAACGTTTAACCATTTACACTTTTGTTTGTTATTTATAATTGGATCAAATCTAAAAGTTTATCATATTTAAGGGTGAAAATGTGAAGCTGGGTTACACTTTTTGCCCTTTTTTGAGAAAAAAATTTCATTTTTTTCGGTTCTTCAACTTTCTACAAACTATAACAAATTTTCTGTGTAGAATTTCATTTTGCGATAAAAATAAAAGTTGTGAGAAATTTTGTTAGCTTTCTATTACTTATTTTTTGAAATTTTTTTATGCAGATTTGATATGTCAACTTAGCGTTTCTTTGAGTGTGTGTTTCTTAACAATCAAAGGATTCATAAGAAGTCCTATTATGACACAATGTTGTATTCATTGAAAATTTGTGTTTTTGAAAAAAAAAAATGTGTTACAACAATCCAGACAGAGTCTATTTTGTGTTTGTCATATTTACAAAGCCAATGGATACATATCATAATTACTAGAATTTTTCGAACTGGTCCAATACGAAAAACTGCATATTTTGGATATGTTTCACGTCGCAAGAAATTTCTTAACATATAATTTATAAACTAAAAATATAAAAGCTACCCATTAGAGACGACAGACCAATGTAATGCCCCATAATTTTTTCAATTTTTTTTACAATGTATTTTGGGAGATACAAAATTTTGATTTCACTGAATCACAATGACCCTCAAAAATTGTTTGCACCTATTTTATTAGAAAAATAATTAAAATTAGTAAACGTTTATGAAATTCCATAAAAGTCATATTTCCTGAAAGTAGATTCAATTCTGAAAATGTTTGTCTTCGTTCCGACAGTTAATTAACAACCTTTCATGGAATTTAATCAGTCCAAAGTTGCAGAACCGT
The DNA here is from genome assembly GCA_034641835.2 of Pinus albicaulis. NCBI lineage: Eukaryota > Viridiplantae > Streptophyta > Pinopsida > Pinales > Pinaceae > Pinus > Pinus albicaulis. The sequence goes on along the minus strand of JAXQQM020069375.1, from coordinate 27,093 downwards.
ATTCAGAGCTTGGTTTTTGTGTAATTGGTGACGCGTTAGTTCGGCCGAAATTTTAATCTAAGTTCGGCCGAACTATGTTTTCCGCCGAAGGCTCGTTAAATCTAACGACTTAATAGTTCGGCGAACTTTTAATCAAAAGTTCGGCCGAACTATGGTATAACTTTCCGTTGGCCGGAAAGTTTTGCGGAGCCCCTACTAAAACACATTTCGCGGCAATATAAATTGCCGCGAAATCATTCACAATTTTCGCACATTTCGCACATTTCATCTCATTTTACAAAGATCTTAGTTTGGGTTCAAAAAATTTTCTTCAAAGTTTGGATTAAGAGCATTTTTTGGAAGACATTTCTTGGAGGCGGCCTGATTTTGGCAAAAAATGTTTTGAACTTAAAAAAATTTCTTGGACGTACATTCAAAAGACATTTCTTGGAGGTATGTATCTGTTTTGAGTTGAAATAAATCTTTTGAGCTTCGTTTCGTTTTTATAAGACATTTTTCTCTCGAATTTTTTAAAGTAAGTGTTTTGGATTGGAGTAAGTATTTTTTGCAAAAAATTTAAACTGAATTTTTTTAAATTAAATCTTTTGTGATATTTTTTGTAATTGAGTTATTGTCTAATTTTTTGAAGGAATTTTTTTGAACTTCATACCCTATTATCATGGGAAATCGAAGAACTTGTGCGAGAAAATATGATCGAAAAAGAGACCCTGAGGAACATAGAGAAGAGACGAGACAATCTCGCAAAAGAAAGTTAGAAGCCCTCTCAAATATTGAAGAGGAAAATCAACCTCAAGCAGAAATTGAAGCAGGTATGCAAATGTAAATATTATGATCTATTGATATATTTAAAATTTTCCTAATGTAAAATGTGAAGCTTAATTTTTATTTGATGAACTAATTTGAAAAATATTTGAAATTTTAGATATATTTATTAATTTAGTTATTTATTGAATATGTACTATTTTTTTAAATATGTACAGATGAAATCACTATCGATAATGAGATGTTAGAAAATGTTGACACTCACACATATGGAGATAAAAAACTTGACCATGTTATACGATATCGTGTTAACTGCATTTTTGAAAAGTATTTCTTAAATGAGCGGGTGACAGTTCAGGCTCAAATGTTGAAAGGTATCCTATCATTAAGGAAATTAAAAGAAGCTACGACACTATTGGGTATTCGAAAATCAACCAAAGATAAAAAAATGAAGGAAGAGGTGATAAAAAATATGAGTAGTGCTATAAATTCAATTAAGAGATCTAGAGAGAAAGATGTTTCAATTGTACGTAGAGGAATACAGATGGCAATGGTTTCCTCAAGTACTCAAGAGAATCATTTGGTAACATCTATGGCACGAGCACTGGGAACCTCGCGAAAAACTTTGCACAAACATCGGAAATTTCGGTTGCAAACAGATGTAAATGATGAACTCGCTTGTTGGAGAGCTATTTGTAGGCAACCATACAAAGATAGACTTGGAGAAAATGTTAAAAAAATAATATATGAATATTGGAAGAACAATTCGCGTGTTTCACCAACTGCAAGACATGTGATGCGAAGAAGAATAGCATGAAATCAATATGAAGAACATGAAAAACATCTCTTGGAAACCACTCAGATAGATTTATTCAACAAGTTCAAAGAAGAGAATCGTCAAATTCATGTTTCACTTAGTGCTTTTGTTCAACAAAAACCATGGTATGTAAAACCTATCACCGTATGCGACACTTGTTGTTGCCGTTATCATGTGGAATTTGAGTTATATTATGACACATTCCTTGATTTCGATAGAAAATTATGGAAGGATTCACCTCCTCCTTCCACTATCCGTGAATTCATATCTCAAATTCTATGTGAAAGAGAAAGCGATGAACTATTTTACAAAAATAAATGTGTTGGTGGTAAAAAAATGCGATGATTGTGGAAATTTGACTAAATTTCAAAACAAATATCGTATTGATATAAATGATCAATCATTGTCCAACATGAAAGTGAAATGGAAGAGATATGAATATATCGATACATCGATTCAAGGTGCAAATAATGTTAAAAGAATTGAATTACTAGAAGACGAAATTTTTCTGATAGACTTTTTGAGAAAGTTTGAGGCATAAATTTACAAATACACCAAGCATTCCCATAGAGCTCGATGGCAAGACTTTCAATTCAAAAAATCTCATGAATTTTTTCCACCAGGGACCATTTTGTCAGTGATTGATTTTGCAGAAAACTACACATTTGTTCCACAAAAAGAAATTCAGAGTGAATACTATCATTCTGACCAAGTCTCCATGCTCGTCCATATTCTATATAGACATGCTAAACAAAATGTTGATCATATAGAAAGCACGAGTGAAAATCGACATATCATTAAAGAATATCACTTTTATATCAGTGACGATCGTACACATGATACGTGTTTTGTACAACATTGTTTTGGAAAAATTTATGATTCATTGAAAAATCGTGGAATAACATTCAATGAACATTGGATATGGTCAGACGGATGCGTAGGTCAATTCAAATCTGCACGATCATTTTTTTGGTTGTGTCGTCTTCATAAGAAAACCTGCATTAAACATTGTTGGAATTTCTTTGAGACTGGCCATGGAAAAGGAGAACATGACGGTGCAGGAGCATGCATAAAACAAGTACTTTGAAGATATCAAATGAACCACTCTGCACGCCGACTTGTGAACACTGAAGAAGTTGTTCAATGGTGCAACACTGCTCTAAGCCATGAGATTAACCCATCAAGAGAAGTGTGAAGGTACTATTAGCCCCCCTATGAAATTCTTGACAAGCAAGTTGGGGGCTAGATCGTTTTGGAGCCTTCAAGGAATGCCTTTCCCTTGAAAACCCATCCTCCTTGAAGTCTCTAGGTGCTATGCCTAAAACAGTTTCCCCCTGCTGATCCATTTCTCAAAGGGGCCTATTCTCCCCCCTTATATCCCTGCAAATGCCCTCTTTTTAATCCCTTGTCCCCTTCAAACTCTACCCTTGTCCCTGGTTTAGCCTGATTCGGTATTTGTCTTCCTATCGTTACCCTTATAGGCTTCAAAATGTATTAAAAAGGCTTAAAACCCCACTTTGAACCTTATATTCAGGCCTAGTCCCTCTGCATGAGCCCCGCACCTTGATTCCTTCATGTGACCCGGCACTGAACCACTCGCTGGCCCGAAAGGCCCTAATCTCCCATGCCCACGGGGCCTCCCTCTGAACGCGCCATCGTCGTCCACTCATCAGACAGATCAACAGTCCAGAATGTGCCTGTCCTTGTGGCCCTCGCCGCGAAATAGCCATAAAAAAACCTGGTTTATCCCGCACCGCTTATGCATAGTGGGTGGTTTTCCCCGACCACCCAGCGATTCCATACAGCTGCCAACGCATGTCCCCTGTACGACGGAAAAACCGCCCATCCCCCGCGCATTATCTTTCGGCCCAACTCTCGCAGCGAAATTTGCACAAGCCATCTGATCCTGAGCGCCTCATCCGACGGTCATCGTTTTTCAGAGCTGCACATTGTTTAGCCCTGATCACCGTACCCCTGGCCCACCGTCATCGCCCTCCGCCGCATTGTTAACCGTTGATTTCCTTTGAGATCGACAGCCCGGATTCACCCTATCCAATGTTGAATATTCCGCGGCTGCCCAGTCTTTGCCACGTCACCTCCACGTGCATTCATCGTACAATCGCCATTTCATTACATAAAATTGGCTTGTTCCATGCTTTTAATGTTTTTCATCCATATTTCACCCCGCAGACCGCTAACTTCCACCGTAGCATTTTTTCACCATTTATCTACGAGTTTTTCCCTCCATCTCATCATCTGCACAGTCATGCTCATTATCCACATCATCCGCCACCCCATCCAGTGTTTTCTTCACAGTTTTCGTGTTTTGCAGGGTTGTAAATGATAAGAGACCTCTAGGATGCGCAGTCTCTGTTACAGCGATGGAGAAATCAAAGAAGATCATTTACAGGGGAAGAATTTATGAGCAAAGACCCGGGAAGGTGAAGACAGGACGATCATTTAAAGAAACAGGGTTTAAAACTCCGTGGAAAACCTTCTAGAGCCATTAAAGATCGAGCTAACCTGAAAAAAGCAGAGATGAAGTGGCTGTGTATTTCAATACAAGGCAAAGGAGATTAAGGCACGCTAATGAAGATCTTGAGCCTTAAATCAGTGGTTAAAAAGAAAAACACCAGATCCAAAACCCCCGAAAGTCAACCAGAAGTGTAATACACAGTAAAACGTACCACCAGGGTTTTCTACAGTAGCAGTATGTTATTTCTTCAATCAGAGGACAAAGTGCCCTTACGGTTTTCAATATACCTCGTGTCCCGGAAGGAATTTCCACCCTAACAGCAGTTCAAAACTATCTGAACATTTATGTAGCAGCCTTCTCAGTAGTTCATTTGCCTTTTGTTTATTTATAACAAGTATAGCATAGCACCACGGCCTAAATGCATCAAAGTCATATCAGAAGTAAAGGTAAATCTGAAGAAGATCACTCTTTCATAAAAAATTCCAGGGATTAAATGCTCGGAACTTAAGCAGAATGGGCTTCGACCCTCTTTCTTTTCAAGTGTTTAATACAACATTCAGTTTTCCACCTACCTCTTCTGCTCCTCTTCAGCTATAAAAGCTCATGAGGAAATATTGTAATGTTGTTGATGAGATATCAGAGAAATGCAAGAATTTTCCTCTTGAGACAAGTTCTCTGTGTAATATTGTAAGATAAAACTGAGATTTGATGTATTCAGACTGAATGTTCAAGCTGTGGGCAATGATGTACCTGATTGGTGTTGTTTTTAATATGACAAGCACATTTCTTTGGATCCTAATCTAAAGCAGCTGGTGATGTTTTCCTATCTCTGTGTTTGATTTCATTTCATTCCATTTCTACTGGCTCGCATCAGAATTTTGGCATAAGATTTACCCTTGATAGGTACCTTATGTTGCTGCTCTCCCAGCCTTTTATGTTTTTTGCTTATGTGTGTATCTGAATATCGATTTCAATTGATTTAACCAGTGTAGTGGATGTTATTGCCTACTCTCTGATGTATGAATTAATGAAATTAATGTTTAGATGTTCTTGTTAGGATTCAGTTGGATGAGTTGAGAACACTGGGAGGTATAGAACCCTGTCTCTGCCTCACTAGGATCTTTCCAGCTCAATTAAGCCTTCTAAGATCCCTTGTACCACCTCTGATTTTTTCCAAGCAGGTCTGGAGTTAAATGACCTATGACCTGATCTATAGACAGAATTGGATGGTTCTCCTCCTTTCATTTTCAGTCCTTAATGTTCCATTTCACCCCTCATCCATTAAGATCCAAACGCTCTAGATGACTAGCCCAACTGAAAGCTTGCACATTGAACACAAATAAATCCTTTCTTGACTCCATTGCCCAATGGCCTTGATGTTCTCTGAGTTACCTGTCTTAGCCTAATCTCCTCTGTGCTCATCCTTGTATTATATTGGACCTTCCTTCCCTGATTCCCAACAACCAAACATAAATAAACAAACAAACCTTGTGTCTATAACTAGCCTAATATCTTGAACCCGAGCCTCAAAGACATATCCTTTGACTCATATAGAGAGATCCCTCTCTAGACCTAGGAGGGCTAGATCCTAATGTCTAAAAGCAGTTTGATGTTGTCTCATCTTTTGGTCTTCCCAACCTGGCCAAAACATGGGAACCCCAACATAATGGCAACTCCACTGGGAATTCTGAGTGCATTTCACCTTAAAACATTTTTAAAGACTCAGAGACTTAGAACTCTGGTTAGGTTGACAGTAAGTCACTCCTTTCTTGAATCGACCTCCATTGTTGAGTGTCCATCATACTCTTAGATAGAGCCTGGAAAGGGCCAGGTAGCCTCCGGATCTCACCCTCTTCAGAGGTGACATATCTGGTAAATGCCCTCCCAGTCAATATCTGGTTGGATTTTGCTGCTTTTGAGGAGATTCCTGAAAGGTGATAGTGCTTGAGCACTGTGGTGGAAAGTTTGACCCCTTAGACATATCTTAAACTTCCCCTTGGCGACTCCATAGTTCCCAAAATATCAAAGACTCCACTGGTGATCAGTAGGCCTGCTGGTTATCTTGGTTTCACATAAGACTCCACTGGGAGACCTGCCTTCATGACAACATCAACCACAGTAGAAGTAACAAATAGGGTTAAGCTGCTTGGCTAGGAAACAACATTCTGGCTTTTAGAACCATTCACACAAGAGCTTATCCCAACCCTGACCCACCTGAAATAGTTGACAATCCGGAGAGTATCCTCAAGAGAGCTCCTACACCTAAAAGACCAACTATTTCCAGTCACATTCATAGAGCTAATACTTCACCCAAAGACCTAGCAGCTCTATCAAATTTTCTCCTTGACCTAGACCAACCCAATAGGCTACCAAGAGCTAGGTCATTCAATCATCTAGACCAGCCAGACCCTGAGTCTCACAGTTCACCATCTCATAGTGGTCAACGCACTAGAGACAGAGGAACCCCTCCATCTACACCACCTGATATACACTTCATTCAAAATTTGGGGCTCTCCCACCCTAGATCTGCCCAGCAAGCTTCTGCTGGTCCTAGTATTCTTGTCATCCACATACCAGCTGCTCAAGTTAACCCTGTACCCCATCAGAACATTGTCATGGCAGCTTGGTATGCACCTCTGGTTTTTCCACAACCCTTGTTACCCTTACCCAATTATTATCAGACAAAAATCCCTCACTTCACTGCTAAAGAGTCCATCACAGCTCAGCAACATGTAGATAAGACAAACTCTTTCGACTACATGGAAATTGATGATGAAACAATCGAAATGAGAATCTTTGCCCAAAGCTTAGGGGGTGATGTAAAGAAATGGTTTAAAATCTTACCTCATGGCAGTATCCAAGACCTCCCTGCATTATATCAGACTTTCATCAACAAATGGGAGGCTAGGGAAAATCCTCGCCAACTCCTAGCTGAATACATGAGCCTCAAAAGAAATGTAGGAGAGAGTGTCCATGATTACACCACTAGATTCAACAGCATTTACAATGCTCTTCTTCCACATATGAAACCTCCACAAGGTATGGCCCTAGCAAAATACCCTAATGGGTTTGATGCTGACATGGCCTATGAGCTTAGGGATAAAGAGTACATCACATTGGAGGACATGCAGAAAGGAGCAGTGAACATAGAGGCAAACCTGATTGAGAAAAGAGCAAGACTGAGATCTGAGAAGAGGGTAACATATAGAGATGACACTGTAGCTTCCACTTCAAACCCAAATTATGATAGATTATATAAAAATGTGGATAAGCTGCAACAAATGATAGAAAAAATGGTTGTCACAGTTAGCAATCAGAACAGGAACCAGAACCAAAATCAGAACCAAACCTTTAGAAGAAACAACAACCTTCCCAACAGAAAAAAAGAATCAGATCAACAAGTTATTCCCCCATTCCAAAACTTTCTTGATGAAGATGAGGGAATCATAGAAGAGTTTGAAGGGAATACAATAAACATGTTCGAAACAGAGAACTCAATCCATAACTGTGACTCAGAGGAAGACCAGCCCTCACCTTCTTATTGGGATGAGGAATGGTTAGAAACTGAAGATTACAGATTAGGATTTGAAAATGCCATGATGCAGGTCAGAGAGCTATATGAGCTTAGGAGCAAAAGAAACCAAAAAAATTCCAAAACTGAGACTCCTGAGGTTACCATCAATAATAGACCTGATAAAGCTTCTAAGGCATCTGCAGTAAATAGCAAATTAGCAGCTGAAGGTTCTGGGAAAAACAAAGAAAAGGACAACCAGAAGAATGAAAAACAAGGTTAGCCAGCTAGCAGTACTAGCACTTCAGTTAATACTCCTGATACAATTGTTCCTAATCCTGTACATAATAAGAAATTACAAACTGATTCGGTCACCAAGGTGGCTAATAAAACAGAGTCGAACATTTCCAAGATTGAGTCCACTTTCAATTTGGAAAGTGAGATTGCAAAAATTAAAATCTCTGTCCCGCTCTCTGAGCTGGACGCTCAGGATGTATATAAAGGCCAAATTTTGAAAGCATTAAATCTAGGAGAAAACAACGATAGTGTAAATCTGAATGATGATCAACCTGCCCTCCTGTTTGGTCCAAAGATTGAGGGAAAGTTTCAGGAAGGGGTAGTCCCACCTTTTTATATCACTCTCAAAATCCATGACAAGATCCTTCATAATGCCATGCATGAATCTGGAGCATCACACAATCTAATGCCTAAGGTAGTGATGGAGAAATTAGGCCTAGAGATAACACGTCCGTACAAAGATCTATACTCATTCGACTCTAGCAGGGTAAAATGCCTTGGCCTAATTAAAGACTTGTGTGTGAGTCTTACTCAGATTCCTGCTAAATGCATGGTCATGGATGTCGTGGTGGCATATGTGCCACCTATGTATGTTACTATCTAGATCGTGGGGAGCGAAGCTGCAGGGTACCATGCAAATGGATGGAACCTATGCCATGATCCCTATCTTTGGCCAACTTAGAAGACTGTATAGGGAAGCGCAGATGAAATTCTTAGTTAGCAGCCCCAAGAAGCCTGAAAACTCTCCTTTATACTCTATACACATGGATCTCGACTCCTTCATCCTTTGTAATGATGAATCTTTGGAGGAGTCAAAATCTGAAAACATAGATACAAGCGCAGAGGCTGAAAGCATAGACCTGAACATAATGGCCACTTTGGAGGAAATCGAAGAAGAAAATGGCAATGAAACCTGTAGGATATGCGGTGGGGACCTGACTCCAAATGAACAAGAAACAGAACGTAAACAACCATCTAACTAGACCCCTAAACCTCTTACATTTCATGAAGAAAAAAGTGATCCACATCCTAGTGCAGACCCCATAGTGCGACATAATGGCGAACCCCTGTGGGAGATGAATTTCGATGGGTCTTGTACTAGGAAAGACGCTGGGGCAGGGATGTGGATACGTAACACAGAGGGTGACCACGCTGAGAGCCATGCTATAAATCTGCATTTCAAATGTACAAATAATATTGCAGAATACGAAGCTCTTATCCTTGGCCTAAATCTGTTAAAAAAATTGGGAGCCCATAGGATAGCTGTGCGAGGAGACTCAGAGTTGGTCATAAAACAAGTAAATGGTGAGTATTCAGCAAAACACCCCAGGCTCAGGGCATACAGGAATTATGCCATGGATATACTGAAAACATTTATGGAATATGAGCTAGTGTTTGTCCCTAGGGGTCAAAATGTCATTGCAAATGGATTGGCTTGCTTGGCTAGTTCATATCCTAAGACTCCAGCCGACCAAAAAATTATCATTCAGACCAAATTCAGACCTGCAGTGCCAGAAAATGAAAAATATTGGCAAGTCTTTGAAGGAGATAAATAGATCGAGGATTTCCTGATAGGCAGAAACAAGTTTGAATTTTCTGATTCCGACTCGAAATCTGAGGACAGCTGCCTGAGTGAAGAATCCTCTGATGAAGAAACCCCACCCTGTAACATAGAGATAAACACCCTGAATGAAGAAACTGGAAATCCAACCGAAAAATGTGAAAATGCAGATAACGAAGAGATAGAGGTGCTGCGGGCCAAAGACAAGAATATACCCAGAGGCCTGGCACCCTTAGAGGACCTTTTTGACTTTGATGATGTAGCAAAAAATCCCACTATAGAACATGCGGACTCGGACGTAGAAGAATGCAACATAGGCACTGAAGATAAACCCAAAATGATTAAACTGGCTAAGTCTGTGCCTGCAGATATGAAGAAGAAATACATTGACCTGTTTAAGGAATTCATTGATGTGTTTGCATGGAGCTATGAAGACTTAAAGGCCTATGACACCAACATCATACAACACAAGATACCCTTGAAGGAAAATCATAAGCCTTTCAGACAAAAACTCCGCAGAATCAATCCAAAACAATTGCCTGTAGTTGAAAAGGAGATTAAGAAAATGTATGATGCAAGCATAATAGTCCCTGTGAGGTTTTCTAATTGGGTATCAAATCTAGTGGCTGTGAGAAAGAAAACAGGGGATATCAGATTGTGTATAGATTTCCGAAATCTTAATAGAGCCTCATTAAAAGACAACTACCCCTTGCCTAGAATGGAACATATCTTACAAAAGGTAGTGGGCTCTAAGAGAATCTCCCTGCTTGATGGTTTTTCTGGATACAATCAGGTCTTAGTACTCCCAGAGGATCAACTCAAAACCGCATTTACCACTCCATGGGGCACCTTCATGTATGTGAAAATGCCCTTTGGGCTGATGAACGCTGGAGCCACCTTCCAAAGAGTAATGGATATAGCTTTTGCAGACGAGATAGGACACTTTATTTTCATTTACTTGGATGACATAACAGTTTACTCCAAGACTGAAGTAGAACACCTGAAACATCTGAGGAAAGTTCTTGAAAAATGTAGAAGGTATGGTCTGTCACTAAATCCTAAGAAAACTGTTTTTGGGCTGCAAGAAGGCAAACTTCTTGGCCACATTATATCTGAGAAAGGAATCAAGATAGACCCACAGAGAGTTGAGGGAATACTACAAATCACACACCCAAGAAACATCAAGGAGTTACATTCCTTCATTGGGAAAATCAACTTCCTTAGGAGATTTATTCCCAACCTAGCAGAACACCTTAGAAATATGACTAACATGCTGAAGAAAGGTGTAGGAGTTAAATGGACTATCGGAGCTAAACAATCTTTCGAATCTGTCAAACTTGCGCTCACCCAAACTCCTGTTCTGATTAGCCCTGATTTCTCAAAATATTTCCTGAGCTTTTCATTTTCCTTCGAGCATACAGTGGCTGCAGTCTTGCTGCAAAAAAATTCTGAGGGTAATGAACAACCTATTGCCTTTTTCAGCAAACCCTTGAGGGATGCACCCTTGAAGTTCAACATTATGGAAAAACAGGCCTACACTCTGGTTAAGGCCTTGAAATACTTTAGGGTGTACATTCTGCATTCTCACACCATTGCTTATGTGCCAAATATAGTGGTCAAGGATATCTTGTCCCAAGAACCTGACGGGAAAAGGGGCAGATGGATTGCTATAATCTTAGAATATGACCTCGAGATAAAACCCACCAAGCTGATCAAGGGGCAGGTCTTAGCCAAACTAATGGCTGAATAAAATCTGCAGGCCCTGGATATCAACATGGTGAATGCCTTGGATGAGCAGGAAAGCCTACCTGGTACCACTATAGAAGGGAAATTCCAAAACTCTCCATGGTATTCTGATATCCTTTATGTCCTCACCAATTTGAATGCTCCACCCGAACTGTCGAAAACCAAGGCCAGATTCACAAAACTTAAAGCCAGAAATTACTGCATCTTGAATGAAAACTTGTATTGGAAGAATCCAAATGGCCTGTTACTGAAATGTTTGTCCGAAACTGAAGCTGAAAACGTTAAACAAGAGTTTCATGCTGGCGAATGTGGAGGCCACCTAAGTTGGAAAGCCACATAAAATAAGATACTCAGGGCTGGTTATTATTGGCCTACACTGTTTAATGATGTCCATAAAATGATATCTTCCTGTCATAAATGCCAAATCTTTGAAAGCAAAAGGAAACTTCTCCCCCTTCCCCTACAACCTATTACTGTTGAAGGACCTTTTATGCAATGGGGCCTAGATTTTATAGGGGAAATTCATCCTACTTCTTCTGCACAGCACAAATGGATCCTAACAGCCACACAATAATTCACTAAATGGATAGAGGCTCTACCCACTAGGAACGCCACTGATTCTGTCATCATTAGGTTCCTAGAAGACTTCATCCTATCTCGGTTTGGCTGCCCAAGGAAAATAATCACTGATAATGTTGTTGCTTTTGGATCCAGGAGAATGGTTGATTTCTGTCACAGGTATGGGATAACACTTGGTCATTCAACTGCCTATTACCCTCAAGGTAATGGATTAGCTGAATCTTCAAACAAAATCCTAGTGAACATCATCAAGAAGCTGTTGGAAGAAAAAAATAAGTCATGGCATAAGAAGTTGGTGCACGCCTTGTGGGCTGACAGGCTTACAAAGAAGAAGTCCATTGGTATGTCACCATTCCAGCTTGTTTATGGAGCAGAAGCAGTTTTTCCCACCAGCCTTGGAGTGCTAGTGATTAAGCTTGTCCAGGAGATTCAGACAGAGGAAGATAGTATGGTGAGAAGAATTAATGAAACAATCCATCTTCAGCAAACGAGGGAGCAGGTTTATAGCAGAGCTGTCATAATTCAGGAAAACATAAAGAGGCAGTTTGACAAAAGAGCCAAAGCTTTGGATTTCAAAGTTGGGGACAAGGTTCTGAAATGGGATTCAAGGAGAGAGGACAAAGATAAACATGGCAAGTTTGATAGTTTGTGGCAAGGTCCATATATTATCCAGGCCAGTGTGGGTCCCAATGCGTTTTTTCTACAAGAGCTTGATGGTACAGAGCTGTTTGGGGGTCCTGTCAATGGCAGGATGCTCAAACACTACTTCTGCTGATTTCCGGTTTTCAGTTTCCATCTCCATTGTACATACCATTGCAATTCTACTTTCAAGAAAACAGAGAAAAATGTTTCAAAAAACAGGAAGCAAAGAAGCTGGTCCTAACACGCTCAAAACCTGGACCAGCAAAGGAAGAAGAAGAATCAGCTCTAACATGCCTAAAAACAGAGCTGGAATGCAAAGGAAGTGACTCAATTGTCACACAGAGAAGAAGGATACTGCAATTTTCATATTTAAAGCCTTCACAGTTTTGTTTTCTGCAAAATTTCGTCCATGTGCAACTGTTTTTATGCCTCGGGTCCACAGCCAGTCAGAAAGTCTAATCCTGGCTTGGCTGTTTTTCAATTTCCTGTCTTAGAATGTAGGAGAAGAAATCTGTTGGACAGTTTAATCCCAGCAGATGTTAGATTAGATAGAGAATCATATGAGGCCAACTGTCTAACCTGGTCTCATGGAGCAATAAGGGTATATTTAGAATAGGTTTGCTTTCTGTTTCAAAAATAAGTGATGTAAAGGGTCTGCTAGCTCAAATGCACCCTAAAAGAAGAAAAAATGCTAGGATTGTAGTTGGGTAGGTAGATTGGTTGGGAAAAATGTTTTTGCTGATTTGTGTATCTAACATATTGTGGCAGCTGAAAATTGAAGAAAGAAAGGGATGTGCCGAGCAGCAGGCATCTGGCCTACTCCAAAGATTATTTCTAGTTTCTTGACTCCTTCAAGAAGAATCCATCCCCATGTGGAGCCACTGTTAGCCCCCCTATGAAATTCTTGACAAGAAAGCTGGGGGCTAGAGTGCTTTGGAGCCTTCAAGGGATGCCTTTTCCCTAGAAACCCATCAAACTTGAAATCTCTAGGTGCTATGCCTAAACAGTCTCCCCCTGCTGATCCATTTCTCAAATGACCTATTTTCCCCCCTTATATCCCTGCAAATGCCCTCATTTTAATCCCTTGCCCCCTTCAAACTCTACCCATGTCCTTGGTTTAGCCTGATTCGGTATTTATTTTCCTATCGTTACCCTTATAAGGCTTCAAAATGAATTAAAAAGGCTTAAAAACCTGCTTTGAACCTTATATTTAGGCCTAGCCCCTCTGCATGAGCCCCGCACCTTGATTCCTCCACGTGACCCGGCGCCGAACCACTCGCTGGCCCGAAAGGCGCTAATCTCCCATGCCCACGGTGCATCCCTTTGAACGCGCCATCGTCGTCCGCTCATCAGCCAGATCAACAGTCCGGAATGTGTCTGTCCTTGTGGTCCTCGTCGCGCAATAGCCATAAAACAACCTGGTTTATCCTGCACCGCTTATGCACAGTGGGTGGTTTTCCCCGAGCACCCAGCGATTCCATATAGCTGCCAACGCATGTCCCCTGTACGACGGCAAAACCGCCCATTCCCCGCACATTATCTTTCGGCCCAAGTCTCGCAGCAACATTTGCGCAAGCAGTCTGATCTTGAGCGCCTCATTCGACGGTCATCATCCGTTAGAGCTGTGCACTGTTTAGCCCCAATCACCGTACCCCTGGCCCACCGTCATCGCCCTCTGCCGCATTGTTAACCGTTGATTTCCTTTGAGATCGACGGCCCAGATTCACCCTCTCCAATGTTGAATATTCCGCTGCCACCCAGTCTTTGCCACGTCGCCTCCATGTGCATTCATCGTACAATCACCATTTCATTACATAAAATTGGTTTGTTCCATGCTTTTAAGGTTTTTCATCCGTATTTCGCCCCGCAGACTGCTAGCCTCCACCATAGCATTTTTTCACCATTTCTCTACGAGTTTTTCCCTCCATCTCATCATCTGCACAATCATGCTCATTATCCACATCATCCGCCACCCCATCCAGTGTTTTCTTCACAGTTTTCGTGTTTTTCAGGGTTGTAAATGATAAGAGACCGCCAGGACGCGCTGTCTCTATTACAACGACGGCGAAATCAAGGAAGATCATTTACAGGGGCAGAATTTATGAGTAAAGACCCGGGAAGGTGAAGACAGGACGATCATTTAAAGGAACGGGGTTTAAAACTCTGAGGAAAACCTTCTAGAGCCATTAAAGCTTGAGCTAACCTGACAAATGCAGAGATGAAGTGGCGGAGTATCTCAGTACAAAGCAAAGGAGATTAAGGCACGCTAATGAAGATCTTGAGCCTTAAATCGCCAAAAGCAAAACACCGCATCCAAAACCTAAAGTCAAACTCAGAAGTGTAATACACGGAAAAAGTACACTGTGGTTTTCTATGCCACACATTTTCTTTCTTCAATCAGAGGACAAAGTGCCCATACGGTTTTCAATATACCGCGTGTCCCGAAGGAATTTCCAACTCAACGCTAGCTCGAAACTATCCGAACATTTATATAGTAGCCTTCGCAGTTCATTCATTTCTTTATTTATCACAAGCAATAAAGACAAAGACCACGCCTTCAATGCATCAAATTCATATCATAAGTAAAGGTAAATGAAGAAGATCACTCTTTCAAAAATGGCCGTGGATTAAAATGCTCTTACTTAAGCAGACTGGCTTGACCCTTTTCTGGCATATTGGAATTGAAGACGTAGATAGATCAATTGGAAGTGACGTTGAAACAATAAAAGGGACTCGAAAATTGCATTCAATTCAAACAAAGTTGTCCAGAAATGTGTTTCCATTGGATAAAAGAAAATATTCTTGTTTTTGTGATGTTTGCATAGACAACACAAAATCCAATGACGTTTGTGAAAACAAAATGTATGTGAACGATTGGAAACATACAGAGCTAAATACAAAGGGAAAAATGTCTGTTGCAATGTTTGAAGAAATGCAATCGGAGGAAACTACAATATCATCCGATGGTGATCGAGTTTCTGATCTTGTTAGAGAAGGTAACATTTGAATTACTTTCTAATGATTTAAAGATCTACAAATAAATTTAAATATGCATAATTAAATGTTAAATTTATTTTATTGTGCAGGAGATGTTTTTGCTGTAATTGCACCTATTGACAACAATGAAAATGTGAAGTATTATTTGATGTGTTGCACTGAACGAAAAATGAAATTATTACAAGACTATAATGATCACGGATTTCAGTATGACAGAGGGTCTATTATACTGAAAGGTTATTTTTTCAGACAAACTCATCAAAGTGGAGATTTTGTTTACTTTGAAGACTATGAACCTAATTCCATAAGTTTTCAATATAGCCACTTGGTGTGTGTAGCATGCATAAAGTTGATAGAAGTTCAATCAAAGAAAAAATCGAAAATTAAGAGATGGAAAATGTCAAAATCCGATCATGAACGGATTATTGAAGATGGAATTCCATTAGAATTTTTTTGAGTGAATTTTCCAACAATTTATTCTCTTTGGATTAAATATGTTTTAGAACTTCTAGTACTCAACTAAAAATTGAGCTACTTATGTTATTTGTGCAAGTGTTTGCACATGTACAAATTCTTTTGGTACAAGCACGTGCTCTAGTATCAACTGAAAGTAGCTTTTCTATACATGTGCATTGATGAAAAATATTATATATATGTGTGTGTGTGTGTGTGTGTGTGTGTTCTAGAATGAAATTAATTTTTCTAGTTTTACTATGTGCATTGATGAAAAATTATTTACGTACTCAATATATATGTTCTAGAATGCAATTAACTGGAACTAGTTTTTCTATGTGCATTGATGAAAAACTAGTTGGATTTTCTGGTAAAAAGTATGGACACAATGTAAATAAATCATCTGCAGTATAGTTTTGTACGAAAATTCCTTTCAGACAAGAGACTCGGAGCACTTCTTTGACTTTTGGTGGGATTTGACCCACATCTCTAATCCTGATTGAAAATCTAGTACAAAATCTACTTGTCCAATGGTCGGATATGTTCAATGTGCATTGATGAAAAATGTTACTTGTCTTGGATAGATATGTTCTAGAATGCACAATTAATTGTTCCAAGTAGTTTTTCTATGTGCATTGATGAAAAACTAGTTGGATTTTTTGGTAAAAAGTTTCAACAATGTAAATAAATCAACAAGGCTACCTATTTGAGTGCATTAACAACATTGACCCAAATTCAACAAACATATATATGTACTAGACTTATATTTCCAATCAAAATTAAAGAGATAATTTGTACATATATCTACTTCTTTAAACTCTTTTTTCAATTAGAGCTCAATTGATACATGGTTAGTTGCATTGAAAAGCTATGTTCTTCCTATTGGAAAATTTTTCATTCAAACAAAACTACATGGAGAGATCAAAAGCAATCTTAAAATTCCAAATGTACTTCAACCATCCAAAAGGGATTTGTGCAACATTACTTGACATGCCATGCCAATTATAGTGAACAACTATCAAATAGAAACATTTAACATTATATACCACATGTGCCAAATGTAGATTGAAACCATCCAAAACTTTAAAATTTTAAAAACTTTTGATAATATATTGTGCAACATTAAAACATTAAACATCACATGCGAAATGTAGATTGAAACCATTCAAAACTTGAGTTTAAAAAACTTTAAATTATATATAGATCGTTACTTCACATTCCATGCCAATTATAGTTCAACTAGATCCAATAGAAACATTTAACATTATATACCACATGTGAAAATGTAGATTGAAACCATCCAAAACTTTAAGTTTTAAAAACCTTTTGATTATATATTGTGCAACATTAAAACATTAAACATTTAAAGTTCATTAAATATCACATGCAAAACGTAGATTGAAACCATCCAAAACTTGAGTTTTAAAAACTTCACATGCCATGCCAATTATAATTCAACTATCCAACAAAAACATTTAACATTAAATATCACATGCCAAATGTAGATTGAAACCATCCAAAACTTTTAACTTTTAATTTAACAAAAAAATATAGATCACAACATTACTTCACATGCCAAATGTACTTCAAGCATCCAAAACTTAAATTTTAAAAACAAAACAAATTATAACACATGTCATTACATAACATGCCAAATGTAGTTCAGATGACAACATTAATTTATAGATGACAACATTACTTCACATTCACATGCCAAAAGTACTAAAACCATCAAAAAATTAAATAAAACAAATTATATAATAACAATGTAATAAAATATGTCCAAAAATTGTAAATCTCACAAGTATCAAACTGTATCAAGTTTAACAAATTTTAAAACCATCTAAATTTTGAAATCAAATCTACTGTAAATCATGTCCATCAAATGGAGACGGATCTAGCGTCTTCCCTACTAGGGTCTCAGTCCGCGCCCTATCATATGAATGGGAAACCTACATACACAATGCACATGTACTTGAACATTAAAATTTGATGTTTTAAAAATGAATGAGAATATATATATCTAGAACTTCATGTAAAAACAAAATATAACAAAAAAATCATGCAATACCTCATAAGGTTCCCTCTCCATTTGATGAACAAGTTCTCCCATAGGAACATCTGCAGCGGTAAACTGTACAATATACATGTACAGTTAAATATATATATATATATATATATATATATATATATATTAAAAACTTTCAAATGAAAATGCACGTGTACATATATAAACTTATTTTCAATAATATTAAAAAAAGGAACTAAAGACAACTTGTTCAAATGTTGTGGATGTTCCTATCTTCGTCGCTAGAGTCCGTGGATTAAAGAAATCTTCTATAGGAACCTAAATTCAAAAAATTTTAAATAACTCAAAATATATATATATATATATATATATATATAACTTTTAAACATAAATTTTAAACTTGTGAAAAATTGTCCATACTTGTGGCTCATCTCCCAAGGAAGTAGAAGGTACATCTCCCAAGGAAGAAGAAGGTACCACCATCCCAAAAACATCGGACGGAATCGGTATCTGTTAAAACATTTTATCAAATTATATATATACATACATGTACATGTGTGCACAATTATTTATTTTAAAGTCACTTAAAAAACACTAACATTTGCCAACATATCTTGATGGTCAGACCCATCTACATTGTTTGAACCAGAGGTCCCGAACGTGATATTAACATTTTCGTCATGCATCATGTGTGAGAACTGCAAATGGTGTTTTAACATATAATCATACATTTTTGTTAGATTAATGTACACATACAAATAAATGTATACATGTACATACACATGTATTTATTACAAATTGTACACATGTGTATGTATGTTAAAATAATTTCAAACCCTAAGGTCACTAACACATACCGTTCCGGTGCCCTCTTCCTCATGAAAAATTAGGTCTTGCAAACCATTGCGACAATTTATTGCATATGTTCGGAAATCTTCAACATTCATGTTGTAAATCTCCTCATCTGTACAATAAACAAAATTGGCACGTGCATTTTCACGTGCTCTTTGTCGATTTAAACAAAGATCGACTCCACTCAATCCTCTATGAACATTGTCGATCATAACATCCCTTGCTTCTCGACTTATTTGAGAAGTCACATCCATCTTTGATCGCAGAGTTTCGACTTGAAACGGTCGACTCACCAATGGCGGCTCAGGGCGAGGCAACTCCACATCTCTCTTAGCGCCCTTACGGTCATATAATCGACCTTTCCTCGGGCCAAAAAATTCTGAAGGAAGGTCATTGTAGTTGGGTTTCATACCCAAAAAAAAATTCTGCATAAAACATTTGTGCAAAATAAACTGGAACCTCATCATTCCATGGAAGCCTTCCAAAGGCCGCAAGATTCCGATCATACAAATAACGAGCTTTGTCTGGGTGCTTGAAATACTGCACCTTCAAAATTTTTCATTTTGGCCCTTCCTTATAATTAAACATTGACTTGGCCACTTCTCTTGTAACTTTTTGTTTTACGTCCTCCCATTTATCGGGACCCATCACTGTTTCTTTTCTCTTTCTCATCAGTTCTACAAATGAATCAGTCGTTGGCCCAAGATTTATGTACACATTTACCATTTCACCCAATGAATGTGTAACTATTTCAAGGCTTTGTCGACTCTCAACAGGTAGAGACAAAGCCACGAGATCTCTTTGCAATTTTGCATGAAGTCTTTCACACCTTTGTAAGGTGCATTCCGCCATGTTGGTTTCCAATGGTATATCAGTAATCTCAGCTGGATAAGTCAGGCTGGGTTGACAGCCTTCTTCTTGAATGTAGCGGGCTTCCCTGCGTCTATTTTGACCACTAGTTCGAACATTTTCGGCCTCTGCATCAATATATATAAAATTTCGTATATTAGAAAAAACACGTGTAAAAAAATTTGTGCAAATTTAATGAAAAAATATTGAAATTGATGGCAACCTTGATGTTTTTGGTTAACATCTTCTCCACCATGACCCTGCTGAGAACCAGACCTAGAATGACGCTGCTGAGAACCAAACCCAAAATGACCTTGTTGAGAACCAGCAGCCATTGATTGGCCTTCAGAGGAATAAATATCACCCCCTTCATGCAACCTGCTACCACTCATACCTCGATCGGTTGAACCATGGCCACACTCCATGGATGGAGTAGAAACCCTTCTCCTCTTACCTCCTAAAAATTAAAATATGAAACTTATTAACAAATAATTTAACTCACAAAGTTAATAAAAAATCAATTCCATATGTACACACATGTATGGAGATTTAAGATTATATTTAAATACCGTGAACATCCCCCGATCCCTGAACCTCCATATGGGATTCGACTGATCTTCGTCGTTCATCCTCCATGATATATATCTATTGGTTGACATTTACACAAAATAGATTTCAAAAAATCAATTTGTAATTTAGTGTACACAAATTATGTAGAACACAACTTTCAAAGCAATAATTGATCATGTGTGAAACTAAATTTAATCAAAAAATAAATTATAAAAATGATAAGTTCACCAAATTGCGCTTTACATGGTGGGAGCACACTTGGTATAAAATTTACCACTTATACACTTTATTTTGTGGGAGAAATGACACATGTACATAGTTTACCTTAAATTTGTCGTGTTTTATGGATATTAAGATGAAGAACTTCTATTTAGATCCATTCCAGAGATTGACTATGGGGGCATTTACTAGATATGTCACCTTTCATAAAAGATGAGATCCAGAGGCTACCTGGCCCTTTACAGACTCTGCCTATAGAACTTGTAGAAGTAAACACTAGAGGCATTAACAATATCAAAGAACGTTTTCATTCTTAGACATGGGAATGTGTCTCTTTCCCTACGCAAAAAAATAGTTCAAGGTAGTTAATATTCATAGAAACGTCATCAAGTAGGTCAATGTGATCATCCCCAACTTACTTTTCATGAAATTAGGCTTGGAATCCTCTACAACCTGGTGGATGGAGTTGAATGGGAACTAGGTCAAGGCCTTTACAAAATACATGCTAGTGAATAACACTTACTAAGTTATGCCAACAAATAAAGTGGGAGAAATGTTTTCTCCTCGAGGTTGTCCAATTGGGTGTGTAATACCAACTTCACCCATTTCCTAATAGGTTTCTCTCTTAGGTTACAAATTTCTTCCACCTTATTAGCTATATATTTTTCAATTTCCCATGGATTCCTTGATTTTTTTCTCTTGCCATCTCTCTCTCTCACTCCCCAAATTATTGTCATCAAACATGCCCCATTGAGGATCTGGAGCAATGTTTGCACCATACTTAGAACTGTCATTGCTGCTAATTGAAATTGGAGTCATGTATACTAGATTGCTTGCTTAAGTGGCTCTTACTTGGACAATATCCTAATATGAGTTTGACATGATGGTCATATGAGGTTGGAAGCTACTTAGTGTAATTTTCCTTAAATCTTCAAAAAAACAGAGCAAAAATGTCATTTTCGATCATTTTTTATTAGCTTCTGCATACAGCAAATGTTATCACAATTGCAACACAATCATGTTCCATGAGCATGAATTATGAATGTCACAAGCCAAATTTCAAGGAAATTTGCATTCATTTTAGGCAAAAGAAGACTATGACATTAAGGTCCATGCTAGAAAAAATAATGCAAATAAGGTTGCTAAGTCTTGATACTTACCATGTGTTTCAAAGCCATAACGAAGGTTGGCTTTGAGAGTGTCCTCTCAAAGCCCTGTCTTGAGATGAAATTTAATTCAATGTATCTTAGAGTTGCAAGGTGGAATTGATAGAACTATTTGATTTCTTTACCATAGATGGATATCTCCTTTCATCTATACCTTTTTCTACCATCTTATTTCCAAGTGAAATGGGAATTTTCACATTTTGAATGCCATTACCATGTAATTTGGTAGTCTGCTAGCTAGACCTATCACAAGTAAGGTTGTCATACCAAACTATTTCTCTTGCTCAACTCAGTGACCATGACTCTCTTCTCACACTGCTTACCATAGGATCTTCAGTTGTACATGTCACGCAAAGTTGGGGGTTCTAGGTCTACACCTGTTAGGTAAAGTTGTATTTTATGGCATTGTGGTCCTTAAATTTGGAGGTGTTCCACCTGAAAAAGTAGGCATTAAATATGGATGAAAAGGATTTTTTTTAACTTTGATAGAATTTCCTCGTGGAATTACTGAATTTCTCGACGACATCATGCTAGCTTTGCTCAGAGAAGAAGGTTTTGGAGGAGAAATTGAATTATTTTGACTTATTTTTGGCATTGAAGTTTGAAATAGTAGTTTTGATGACTCCATTGATGACCTTGCTGAGGAATTTGATGCACACAATATTGACTTTGAAGATGGTTTAGAAGATGTTGAAGAAGTTGTAGATTTTGGTGTTGTCATTGAATGTTTCTTTGTTGTTGGACTTGATCAAGACACAATTTAACTTTACGAGCAGATTGAAGACCTTGAAGAGGTTTTAGATTTTGTTGTTCTCACTGAAGGTTTTTGTCTAGTTTTGTTTCTTAAAAGAGGTTGATAAAGAATATAGGAAGACAAAAAACTAACCAGTGGTGTAATAAATGGATTTCTTGGGAGGTAGATTGGCATATGGAATTTTGGTAGCTAGAAATTTTCCAAATAAGTGAATGTATTTGAAAACCAAACCTCTAGTTTATTTTGGTTTAGACAAGGTCTAGAATTTGAAAAGTGAATTCCCTCTTTCTTCCTCTTACATGTCCAATGATCAGAATCTGGATTGAGGGAAAAAAAATTCCTAGAAATAAAAATTTTGCATTTTATTTGTTGTACACGAGTTTTTAAAAGCTAATTAACTAATAAATTTCTCACAAAATACACTTAAAGCTTGACACATATACCCCTTCCCAATTGGCTAACTTTAGACGATCCTAAAAACATTTTTATTTAACTAATGAGGGAGATAGCCCAACAAAACTAGTTTGTCCATATTCAAATCAAGTTGGTATCAAAGTAAAATTTAGCTCATTTTAGTCAAGGTTAGTTAGAAGAATTAGCTATTGGTTTCTGTCTTCAATTTCCTCTAAAAATGAATGTGTACGTGCTTTTGAGAGACACACTAGAGGAATAAGGTCCAAATTTTTGATGAAAATGTGCTATGAAAGTAAAGGGTTAAAGGCAAACATGTACAAGGCATAGTTGAGTACAAGGCATAGTTGAGACAAATGTTGTTGAGGAAGGGCCTAATTATTTGGGTCTTGGTTATGGAAAACATGATGGATAATGCTCCAAAGCCAAGGAGGCACATGAAGCTGTTCCAAGAAGGAATTTTATTTCGTGTTCATTACCTCAAGCTTGTGAAGTTTGTGTTCATGATGAATGGAAAAGTTTGACACCCACTTTGCGAGAAGATGTTAATAATCATGCAGCTAATGAGAATGTAAAAGAAGAGGACTTTATAGATGTTGGAATAATCATAATGTTTATAGATGTTTGAATAATCATAATGTTTATAGATGTTGGAAGAAGATATCCATGCACATTGAAACTTTCTAAATAAATGAGGAAAAAAGTCAAAGGCCCATTGGACAAGGAAAATGATGTTGAAAATAAGATGCAATTGTTTATTACTCATTGCCATAAGAAAGGTCACCTTGTGAACAAGTGTTGGACTTTGTATCCAACAAGTCATCCACAACATTTGAAGAAGGTGGAAAGAGATAACGACAAGAATGGAAAAGAGGATTCCATAATCGATGAGGGTCAAAATGATTCACATGATGATGAAGTGCAGCTAAAAGAAGCACCATTGAAATGGTTTGCTAACATATGGTTAGATTTCTTATCCAATTAAGGCCTTGCATGTATTTTGATGTTTCATGAATTTCTTTGCAAATTCAAAGTATGGTGCATATTGCATGAAGCAAGATGTTGAAAGTAGAGTTATGTTGACACACTTAAATGCAACAAATATGGAAATTTGTACATGAGATATTATTTGACTTGAGAGTCAGTTGTTTGAAGAGGCATGCTTTGTCGACTTGTGTTTGGTTGAAGAGGCATGTTTTGTCGACTTGTGTTTGGTTGATGGTTTTGTACACCAATATGTATGAGTACATGGAGATATTCACATGATGTGAATTTTTTTTCTTTGAAGGATACAAATGATATGTCAGCGAGCTATGTTTCTTGCATGATGTGTTTTTCAGTTTGATGGTTTTGTTTGTGACAAGACGTCACAAGATTTTGGGAAGGTCCACTCTTGAGCGAGAGCCTCATGATTACAACCTAATCATGAGAATCAAATGGGAGTACATCCTTATTTTGAAAACAAATAGGATTCTAAGCTACCTAGGACTCAAACCATCATTTTTAAATTTGAAATATCATGGTGTGTTGTTTCAATGCCTGAATCCACAACCCTAACATAAATTGTTTTATTCTTTTTTTGCAGGATTTAGTTGGTTATATTAAAAGTCAGTTTAATTTAAAATTCTTGGCTTAGTGGCATGAACCAAACATATTGTACATATTAAATGAGGAATTTCACTCTCCCAATCATTTCTAAATCACCCATATCACCAAGAAAACATGTTTTAAAAGAACATACTTTGGTATGGGAAAGACCTTAGGTTTCAAACATTATAAGAAGGTTTTTGATATGGTTGAGAGAATGTGGAAAATAGAATCCATAAAAAAATTATTTTTCTAGAGCATCATTACTTTTTAGGGTTGCTTGTCTCCCATAAGGATTTCCTAGGAAAATAATTGTGTTGATTTTCTAGAGATATGTATGTGTGTGTTTCATTATGTTCTCTATTTCTTACATTGTGTTTCATTATGTTTTATATTTCTTACATTTCTGCCCTCCTATTTTTCTTTCCAATCAAGGTTTATAAAGTAACATGAGAAGCAACATGAGACTTGGAACAGTCATTTTCATTATCTATATGGAAGGCAAGAAGGATTATATCCCCTTAAGCTTAAACTTATGTAGTTTGTCAATTTTTATCATATATTTTTTGGTAAGGGTAAATGTTTTTTATCTATAGTACAAGTCATGAGTTCCCCAATTTTACCTTATGTAAAGCATGATTCTAGGATTACTACAATTTGTACTTGGTTTTTATTGTGATGATGCCCTGTCTCAATCACTAGGCCATCTCTCTATGGGTAGTTAAATCTTTATAGTTCAATACTTAAGTAATATTTATCTATTTGTATTATGTGAAATGTAAAAAATGGTATACTATTTTTCATAAAATTGGATTGAGTTTATCATATATTTCGATGAAAGTTGATTATATGACACGTTTTCTTTAAAAGGATCTAACAATTTTGTTAAGGTATGAATTTGCAATTTTGTGTGGCTCTCTATCAACCTTCACTTCCTCATTTCTAGAAAAAATCTACTTGCTCATTCATATACCCACTTTCTATTCAAATGCATGAGTTTTGAACTCTCGGTAACTATGTTTTTCCACACAGGAAAATTATATGTCACATTTTATACTAAAGTTCTAAATATTATTTTGAAGTTTGGATTACTATTATTCTTTTATATAATTTAACATTAGATATAAGTTTAAATTGAAAGCTACTTAGATGAAATATAGCTTAGATATGGCATTTGCAAATTATTATCTATTTATTGAACTAAAAAGGACATTTAATTATTACACATGTTTAATTTACATTCAAATGCTTCTTTGATTTATCTCATATAGCTTAATGTAATGCTAGATATATAATTTAAGTTGAAGGCCCATGAGATAAATATGACTTCTATGTGACATTTGTATTGAATCATTTATTTGTTGTGTTATATGAACATAATTGGTACGCATATCTAATTTGCATTACTAATATGTCATGCTTCTTTAATTTATCTTTTATAGATGACCGAAGCGCATCCCTTTTTAATCTATCCCTTTTGACTTTGGATATGTGGGCAATATTCATCCACATATTTTTCTATCATAAAGCAGTGAGTAAAATTGTAAATTCCATTTGTGTCAATGTTAAGGTTAAGCACATGGATTAAAGTTTTATATATTAGATGAGGAGGCTATTTATTACATATGGTCTTGAATGAGCTTTTGGACTCTTTAGATATATATCTAAAGAGTCCAAATGCTCATTCAAGACCATATGTAATACATAGCCTCCTCATCTAACTTAGCCAGGGATTTGCAATACTATATTTGAGTTGGCTAGCTCCATTTCAAGATATTATAATGTTAGATTATTATTTCTATATATTTTGATTATGGTAGTAAAATGTTACAAAAAACCAGAAACCAAGTACAAATAATATTATTCTAGATATATGTAAAAAGGACATGGTAGAGAAGATCAAACAATATTAAACTTTTCATAAATAGTTTAGATAAAAATACATTTTCCAATTTTGATTGTAAATTCTAAGGCTTAAAGCAATAATTTTTCTAATAATTTTTTTTAATTAATAAATAAAAAAGAAACATTTTCAATCAAAATCACATCCAACATATAATAAAAATAATAAAAACAATTTAAAACTTCATACACTATGACATTACTATGGAAAAGAGCATAAAAATATACAAGCAAAAAATCCTTTTCTATAATAATGGAGAGCTTCAAATATACAAGAAAAAAAATCTTTCAGCCTCCTTATATCCCAGAGAAAGAGTTGCTCAAACAATCATATTTTAAACAATTAAAACTTGGAGAAAATCATCTGTTTTTGAATTTCAATTATATAAAAAATTAGTCAAATATAAGACAAGAGTTACTCATACTATAAAAGTTTAAATAATATTAACTTTAAAATATAAAAAAATTGGAAATGAACCAAAAAAAAAAAATTATAAATTTCATTTACAGTAACTTAAATCCATATTAACACCTCTTGATAAATCTGAAATCAAATTAAATCTATATTAATTAATTTAATAGTTTAAATTCCTATTTGTGGTGTGCCAAATAGAAATATTCAAAGCAAAAGTTACAACTTACAAATATTACTCAAATATATCACAAAAGGAAATAGAATAACAAACATAATGGACAATATGAACCAAAGTATTATACCTTTATTGATATGGATGGATTCTTAATTACAAACATTTGCGTAAAATATGATGAAGCTTTGGGGGGACTTTAATGAAACACTTTGTGGACAATATCAAAAGAGTTAAGAAAGTGGCTGCTAACTAGTCTAAAAAGAAGGCAACATAAGATAAAAAGGATCTTTTAGAAGTAGAAGAGGTCATTTCTAGGCTTTTTG